>BIMT01000012.1:0-290098 GCA_005406065.1 Metschnikowia sp. JCM 33374 | reverse complement strand
AGGTTATCCACCACTAAAAGTGGAATTAACACATCCCGGCCTAAATCTTAGACATCAAAAACCAAATCTACTCTTCACAGCCAGTGAGTAAATAGTCTTTTTCAGCGAGTCCACCGTATCAGTCATGGCATCGGACAACCCACTAGCATAATTGTTCATTTGCTCCTCGACTGAATCGAGACCATCTCTCAACCCCCGCACAAATCTCTGGGTTCCGATAGCATAAGGATTGCTTGTGGCTGATTTTCTGACTGGTTCTGCATATCCGTTATCTTCCTTCCCTCTTCCTAGAGTCGTGCCTCCCATTGCACCATATGATTGGTTCGGGTTAGCTTCGGGACTAATATTGCTTATATGCTAACTCGCTTTCAGGGTGTTTGGCCACCTTCCTATTAGGACCGGCAATCAAAGACGTCAAGTCTTTGTTTGAAATGTATGTGGTCTGGCCTTTAGCCCACAGCAACGCGCCTGCACTTGGTCTCGTTGGTATAACTGCTGTGTCGTTGAAAAGAGTATCTGTTGGCTTGCTCTTGAAGGGTTTGTTCTTAGTTTCATCGTACAAAAACAAGTTAACCACCTCACTCGAGCTCACGTTGATGAAGATTTCACCGGAGTAAAGGACACTGGAGGTGAGTGCAGCTCCATTATCAAGTGCATTCTTTAGTCTTGCAAAGGTATCTTTGGGAAATTTGACATCAGCAATATCACTTAAGGATGGAAGGGAGAAGAGCTTGATAAATCCTGATTTGGTTACAGAAGCTAGAATTGCACCTTTGTTCCGAAACGTAATTATTCCACTGCTCACACAAGTTTCATCTATGACCTTATGCGACAACTTTTGTTTGGGTGACTTCAAAACCCTCAAATCTCTTGGGGAAGATACAACAATCAAGCCTGGGACCAAGACACTTTGCGCCAATTTCTGAAACATTTCCAAGGTCGCAACAGCAGATTCACCTGTTACGGCATTCACGGGCATGATCTTATTCAAACCTGCTTCACCATTGGTGTCTGTGCTTCTATAGTTGAGTCCCAACGTTTTATCAGCAAAAACCGCCTCAAAAGCACCATTTCTCTGCGGAACAATTTTAAATGTAAGGAAATTTCCACCCGCGTTAGTTCCAAGGAACATGAGTAATGACGAGAACCCATCCTGGCCATATTCCATGATTGCAAACTCAATAGCTGTAACATAGCATTCTCCTGTTACAGAAGGTAAATGCTTGACAACAGACTCTAGATTCAAAATTACAGCTGGGCCTCTAGTTATATCGCATATAATCAATCTACCTGATTGATACCCAATTGCAGCAAACCCAGCATTGGACATCTTAAGGCAAGTGATTTTGTCTTTAGCGGAAAGATTGAGCAATGAGGATGGAAAAAATGAAGGTTGGCCAAACCGACCTGAGATTCTTTTGCTTAAGTCAACGATCGAAGCATCGCCATTCGCGTGTAATATCTGACAGTTTGAGTATTCCTCTCTTAATGGAGGAGCCATAGAGTCATTCGATATTTTTCCGAACTTGCAAATCGCCACATTACCATTTGCGAGTCCAACAATAGCATGCTTACATTCAAAGCTGAAAGACACTTGTACGACCCTATAAGAGGAGGATCCCGCGCCAGTATCCAAAGTATCTTTCAAATTGAACGAGATTGAGTTTTCCCCACCTTGGCGCTCACCTGCGGTTACATCAAGGCACCTCACAGTACCATCTTCGTGACCACTAATGAGAATGTCATTGACGCCATCTTCTACCCCAAGTGGTCTTGGGAAATGCCTATCCACTGGGGCACCTCCAGATACAAGAACAGGATCAGCAGATGGACCAACTCTTCTGCTTGGTACAACACTGTACCAGTCCACTCTTCTCACGGTTTGCACAGTACTGAATGTAGTTGGTGGGCAAACTGACAGCAAAGAAGGAGGAATCTTTGGGGGTTTGGAAGTCGGCTCGAGCTCATTAAGATGCACGCCTCCCATGTTGGTTAATATCAATATGTGAGAGGGATTGTGGCCACCATGAAAGTATGGTTGGCCATCGGAAGCAATGGGTAGAATATTAACAATGTGCTCTGCGGCACCTTCCTCTTGCAGCCTTCTATTGAATTTAACGGGAATTGCTCTACGTGTCTCGCGTGGCTTTGCATAAAATTCTCCCTGTTTTTCGTGAGAAGTCAAAGTATACTTCAATGTGAAACCAAAGTCCAAAACTTCAATTATATCTGGATGAGCATCTGAAGCTCCAGAAACCAAGATTGTAGTATCCTCTGGGTCTTGGCCAGTAGTCCAAACTAACTTGAGATCGCGAGAGAGCTCGGGGTGTACTGGGGGGCCTGGGAGGTGAAGAAAAGTGTCATTTAACGTTCTAGCTTGGAGCAAAGTACCATCATTTCCATCAAAAAATACGAATGTTCCATCATAGTGAACTGTAACAATGTGTAGGCCGTTTGGGTGGTAGTGTGCCTCTTTCATGCGAGGAATGACACTTTTTACGCTTCCAAATAACTTTTTCTTTCCTCCAGTTTCAAAATTATTGGAGAATTCAAACCCTTTGCAATCAGGAGTCAATTGGTAAATGAACGCGTTCTTAATGGCATCAGAAGTCAATGAATATTGCACGGCGCAGTGTGAGTAGGTGACCAAGATAGTGCCAATATCCCTTGGGTGCCATTCTATAGCATGTACAGGGGATAATTTTTGTTTGGGCAAAACCAGTTTCTGCAAATTATCGATTCTTAAAGGCGTCAAGTGAAACCTATCCACGTCATAGAAGAGTAAAGAGCCATTTGTCATTCCTAAAATAAGCCAGTCCATGGACGGATCGGTTTCCACTGCTGTAACGGATCCTGGGGCCAGGTATGTAGCCAAAATCTGCTTCGTATGGAGGGATAATATGGTCACATTTCCGGACGATTCAATGCAGACTAGGTAGATTCCTTTCACAAACTTGAGGTGAGAAATTAAACCAGAAGTCCGGAGCTCAAACACAACCTCCACCGAGTTCTGGCCATATACATGGACAGAGTCCTTTTTCGTGGCAAATGCAAGAAGTGATTGTACTGGATCAAATGCAGCGGCAACAACTGAGTCTAAAGGAAGTCCTAATTGGTCACCTGCGATGATTTTAAGGTGCTTAGCCAGTAATTCTGGCGTCAAGCTAGCAGAGCCCGAGTTTCGGATAGCGTTACTGACAGAGCTCAATGAAAGCGGGGCCTTTCTCAGTTTAAGTTTATCAAACATGGTCGCGATGAGATTTTCAGTTTGTTGTTATATGAGTAGACAAGTCTAGCGTTTTGTTTTTTGTTTTTTTGTTTTGTTATTTTCGTATTCGGGTGAAGTAAATGATGTAGGTCGAAAACCTTCAGCGATATGGTGGACTGAGGTTTGATTTGGGCAAACCAGAATCAAACGGCTGATATGCAAGATGTAGCCGAGGCTGTGGTAGAAAGTTCGCGTGCGGTTCAGACTTCAGATTTTGATAGTTTCGGTGTTTTCATGAATTTCTGACTTTTCTGAGTTTTTACTAATAGATAGTTAGGCTTGAATTTAAATGAGAAGTTGTATTCACTTTCTATAGATACACCTTCATTTGATCTACTATGGGTTCAACATGTATATACGGAACCATTGTAGTAAACTGAGGGTGCCACCAACTTTTGGTGTGAACTTAATCAAGAACCCCCGTACCCAAAAAAAATGCATGAGTTGGAACTACCATTGAATAGATTTCCTGCTTTCTATTCCCAGTTTTAAAGATGCATTCGACACTACATTTATTTGCGATGGTTGTAATCAACTTTGGAAAATGAGGATCACGCTAAAAATACATGAATACCAGGAACACTGAACATACAGGTCGAAAGACTTTCTTGGCCAGAACTAGAAAGTCTGGAATTATAATTTGTTTGAAAATTTTGAGAAAGAATAAAGAGGAATAGGCTTACTTTCTTATTTTATGTATCTCATATTTTGGCCAATCAGTTTATGTAGCGTGATATTTAACCAAAACACATAAACCGCGTATTGTTGTTGGAAAGTGGTTGTCTTTAAACTTTTGATGGCCCGGAATAAGTTAAACTCAAGTGATGCATCCCAAAACATAGATTTAGCTCTTCATTACTTAAAAATAATAAAAAAGTTGTAAATGTTCGAACCCCCCTTTTTATTTAACCTTTTTAAGATTTACAATTATGATGTCATTCCCCTGACTGAAAAAATATTTGGGAAATTTAATTTAATCCTACGAGATACTTCCTAAATTAAAAACAAAATGCGTCTTGTTAAATTGACTTTAGACAATAAAATAAATTAATAAATAAATTAAATAATTTTTTTTTTGTACTGCTGAGGCCAACAAAATATCTTATGCACATGTCTCTTTAGTTGCACGCAAGAATCCTTCAATCCTTCAATCTTTAACCCTTCAAATATTGAACTTTCTCCTCTCCGCAACGCGATATGCTGGAGGTACAGGTGCGCGCTCGAAGTCAACACGTATACCCAAATACTTTTGACCAATTTACATCTTCAAACCTTAGGAATGGTATGTGATAAAATCCAAAATAAACAGGTTGATTTCTTTTAAATATATATGTTGTACTAACTTAAGTCTTCTGATCAATTAGTCGGTCTCGCTATGCTTGGAGTGGCCACTGCCGTCTTCTCCTACTACACAGCTTGGGTGTTCTTAGTGCCTTTTTTGGATGAAGATAACGTTCTCCAGAGCTTCTTTTTCCCTCGTGAATACGCCATAAAATTACCAATCCTCTTGCTTTTAGTGGCAGCCTTGGGTGTGGGAACTTTCATTGGCAATGTCATGATCAAAAATGCCGAAAAGGAGAAGTTGAAGAAAAGTAAGAAAACCCAATAAGCTTTGCTTGGATATTCTGTATTGAAGTCAGTTTATTAACGAACAGGGCGTGAACGTGCTGCAGAAGCTGCCCGTTTCATAGACTAGTCGTGCCAATGCGTGAGAATGTTGTTATCTCAATTGCATATTTAACATTCCATGTTGTATTTCCCAACAGGTGTCGTATATACTACAATCCATGACCCCAGATATGTTTTATTCGTGTAAATTCCACAAACGTAGCTTAAAGCATAATCTTGTCTCTAGTGACCTCTTATGCTATATTCACCTGCCTCCGTAATGTACTTCACACCTTTGAAGGGCTTTACTGAATCCCCCATGCCTTTAGACGAGATCAACTTCAAGCTGTCTATCTTTAATCCACTAGGTACTTGGCCTTTATAAGAAAAGCCCACCTTGACCCACAACGGCGAAACTGGGGGGTTCGGTTGTTCAGAATTTTGGATGAGGTCCTCAGACACGTCACTTTTTTCTTGGAAATGATTATTATCATCAACCGTATTCTTTATGGTCAGAATAGCAGCCCTGAGAACCGGCTGCGTACCCGTCTGCAAGTTTTTGATATTCCAGTGACCACAACCGCGACCCTTATACGAGAAGTCACCATCAGTCACCCTGATTGCTCTCATTTTGTCTATGCCATTAGTTGTTTCTTCGGAATGATCGAGCAGCGACAGCTCATCAATTCCTTGTGTTGGGGGTTCGAAAGCAAATATTTCCACGTGCACTTGTTCGATTTTAGGTACAGACTGATGTTTCAGAGTGGTAATTCTCAACTCAAATTCGTCTTTATGAATCCCGAGCTCGGTTTGTAGGTCAAATTCAAGAACTCCTAGCATCCCAAGCTGGGTCTTCTCTGATAGACTATCAAGGTCAACCTGATAAGTCAAGAGTGTGGAACGGCCGTCTGGAGGGATGAAAGACAACGCTTTAGAGCTTCTCCATACATCGAGGTCAATGCACCGGTGAAACTGGGGCGCATCTAGGTACGCTTTGGCGGAGTTGAGGAGAATTTGCAACTCGGGCACGCCTGTGATTCGAGATAAAAAATCCATTTTGCCCAGGATTGTCCCTGTGAGAGGCACGAGACGTTTTCCAGATTGAGAAACCAGGGTCGAGTAGAATGCCGAGTCAAAGTTTTGGGCTTGCGATAAGCGCAGACCCTTTTTAATCTTTTTGGGACGTAAAATCACGTTCACGGTTTCCGTGACATCCACAAACATCTCGTTATTAGTATACCTAGCATTAGACCTTCTCCATGGAACAGTGCTTTTCTCCACATTCGATGCAGGCATTCCATTGTTTGCAAGCGACGCAAGCGACTTGTTGTTGGCAGCAGAAGCTAATTGATTACCAGTATTTATTATCTTCAGGAGGAAGCTCTTCAGCAGCACAATGTCCTTTAGGTTGTTGAATTCCGTCACATGAGGCAAACCGTCAGCAATCATCTGATGAAGCAAAAGAGTGAGTGTATCGTTGTTGGCAGTAATTTTGGCTGGTGTCAATGGCAGTCCAAAATACTCCACCATTGTTTCCACCATTTTATCGATGAAGACAAACGGCGCAAGAGGATTAAAGCCATCACCAATCTCACGTCTCAGGCACAACAAGTAAATGACAAGCCGCCCAGTCGAATATGAACAGATAAAGTATTCTTTGCTCGTCTCGACAAACTGCACAGGGTGAGTCTTGTGGTCATTGAACTTTGACGCTAGAGTGTTGGAGAGGGCCAGGAACGTGGGGACATGCGGGAACACCAAGTACTCATATGCCAAAGAGTTTTTAGAGTCGGCAATATAAACTCCTTCAAACATAAATTGAGGGGAAAAGGAAGAACTGAATATTGATGTGATCAGCAGTGAAGTCTAGCTGTTTTTGTCAGGCGTATAAAGTTTGATATGGCCAGGCTCGGTTGGTTTCTGTTCCTGGACCAGGTATGGCCCGAAACTCGCGCGGCCCTGGGAGTTTTTCAAATCAGTCGTCGGAGCTGCCCAATTAATTCGCGACTGCCACGTCCACGAGATAAGTGGTGCTTAAAGCCATATATTATAAGAGACATATAGTTTTAAAGCTGGAATTTCCCAAATTTTTATTGATGATTGAAATTGGAATTATAGGATACTAGTAGAATAAAGTAACTTCAAAGTTTGGTGGTTTACGGTGTATGTTTTTCAGGTGGTTCCAGCCAAACAGGCGTGCGGTACCAGAAATTACATCAGGCCAGCTTTTTGTTTCCCTAAAAGTAATATTATTGGTAATTTATTTTAAGTCGCTTCCATAGAACACTGATAGGAGAAATATGAAAAAAAGAAGAAATATGACATATACTGAAATAATTTATATGGAAAGAAGTTTTAGGCGTTGTGCTAAGTGCTAAATGCGCACTGTAAGACCTCCCACCATTATTAAGACACCGGCAGAATGATGAGTAAAAAACTCTATCGAAATAAAATGCAATTTTAATTTTCATAATTCGTCGAACGCATTGTGATCTCAAAAAATTCAATCTTCAAAACTTTGTTATGTCGGTTCCAATTCGTCTGCTGCAAATAAAATACCTATGTATTGAACGGTGGAAAATTGGCACCGAGTTTAGGTCGTGCGATCGGCCCACCAACACTTTAGAGCTACACAGACATGATGCAAAAAAATCATATGTTTATAAACAAAAGATGTAACAGAATAATTCCAGTCCAAAGACTCAGTGAATTAATAACAACTTCGTAATCTCGACCGCTTGGGACAACTTTGCTCCTCTTCTAGATCAACCTGGGCTGGTAGAGAGACAATCTTCGTTCGCAGAGGTACGGGTGCACCGCTCCACTAACAAAATTTTCCAACCACTACACTAATCTCCAGTTTATCTATCCAGTATGTTTAGGAATATGTCCTTGGGCGGCGTGAGACTGTTGTCGACGTCTGTGCCTAGACTCTCGTTCATTGGCAAGGCACCCGTTAGGTTGCTTGAAAATGTTGAGCTTAAAGCAGAGATGATCCCCAAAGAATTCTGCAAATCTTTCACCAAGGGAAAAAAAACCTACGCTTTAGAAAAGCTGATCACAGTCACTGGTCCTAAGGGAACCATTCGGACTACAGTTCCAGGTTTCGTGAAGATCCACCACGAAAATAATGTCGTGAATGTTTCTGTTGATAAACCAACAAACAAGATCCAAAGGTCGATGTGGGGAACCACCAGGGCTTTGATCCAGAATCACATCATTGGAACCACCGAAGGTCATTTGGCCACTTTAAGGTTCGTGGGTACTGGTTACAGAGTCAGTCTTGAACAAGCCAACGGTGACACCTTTGTAGTGTTGAAGATTGGTTTGCCATATACGCCGAGATTGAAGGTTCCTGAGGGTCTCACTGTCAGCTCAAGTAATCCAGCTGCACTTTTGGTGGAGGGAATAAACAAGCAACAGGTTAAGCTTTTTGCTGCCGTAATCCGGGAGCTTAGAAAACCCGAGCCATATAAAGGAAAGGGTATTTTTGTTGATGATGAGACCATCAAGTTGAAGCAAAAGAAGATCAAGTAGTGGGGTTAAAATGTAAATAGATATAATGAAACATCATAAAGACGATTTTTGTATTTAGAGTGTATGCGTTGGACAAGGTGGGTGCCATTGTGTCTTTTTTGACTAAGGTGACTTTCCAGTGCCGGACGTAACAAGAAACCCAGAAATAGTTTCTTTTGAAAAGAGGTAAATTTATGTCATAAAATTTACGATAAGTGAAGCCGCCAAGGTTAGTAATCGTTGTTGTGTTACCGCTTTCGTACTGCAATGATTGAAGACTTCAAGTATCATTTACGAAACATCTGCAATTAAACACACACAGTACGAAGAATATTATAAATGCCTGTAAAGAAAGCTTTCCCTACCAAAACAATTCCAGTTATTTGAATCTAAATTCACGGGCAAGCTTATTCGAGATTATCATTTGTAAGTCATTTATAGTAAGGCCCAACCAAAATCGCTGTTGCTTGCAAGGTATTATCGTTATAGCGGGGTTGACTGTGCAAGCCCACAAGAACATGTTCATGTCTAAGCTAGGGAATTCAGTTTTTTCTTTCAATTAAAACATTAAGCCGTTTATAACTATAAATACAAAAGCAAAAGAATAATCGCCTAATATAATTCGAAATTTCCCATAGTCCCCATAGAAAATCCAATAGCTGATGATCGCGTTGAAACGACCAACTACCAACTCGCGATCACTCGAAAAGTTGAAAGCAGTGGGTGCGGCAGTAGTGCATGCACCGCAATACTCATCAAAATTTTTAGACCAACACCAACACCACCCTTCAGTGACCCAGAACCAACCACTGGATATTAATATCATGGCTTCTTTGTGGACCAGAGCTAGCCTGAAATTGGCTTCGAGCGGAGCAACTGCGCTTCAGTTCCATAGAGGTGCGGCCAGAATCACCTCGATCCATGCGATTCCTCTGACATACACCACTGCCCCAACCATAAACCACAGTCTAACCAAGTCGAACGAAAGAAAAACACTTCTCAGCAGACCCGGGCTTCTTGGAATCAAGCGTGAGATGATCTCGTGGTTCACATCTAGTGGTGCCCAGTACGCTGCTACTATTATCGAGATCGACTCGTGTGAAGTCATCGATACCATTTCGTTTGACGAGCATGGATATTCGGCCGTGAAGGTGGGCCATGTGGATAAACTTAAGAACGTCGATAAGGGCGTCTTAAGACTCTGCGAAGCTGCCGGCGTGTCTCCTAAAGCTAAGATTTCTGAATTCAGAGTCCGTACGGACGAAGGGCTCATCAAACCAGGAGCAGAACTTCGTGCAGACTACTTTGCTGTGGGCCAGCTCGTCGATGTCAAGGGTGTCACGAAAGGAAAGGGTTTCGCTGGTGTGATGAAGAGACACGGCTTCAAGGGTTTGGGAGCCACTCACGGTGTTTCTGTTTCGCATAGATCGGCTGGTTCTATGGGTGCTACTCAAGATCCAGGTAGAGTGTTGCCAGGAAAGAAAATGGCGGGCCGTATGGGTGGTAACAACTGCACGGTGCACAATAATGAAGTGTTGCATGCTGATGGTGACGCCGGAATCTTGGTGGTTAAGGGCCAGATTCCAGGTCCAAAGGGTGCATATGTGAAGATCACGGACGCAAGAAAGGTGTACGGTAAGTCGTTGCTTTCAGAGAGAAAATTGTAAATAGGTTACTCAGCATCGAAAAGAATAAAATAAATAAATTGGAACAAAGACATTGTTCAGTGGTGTTTCGCAGTAAAAATTGTCGTGGTTGGTGTTACGATGAAGTACACGAGCTTATAATCACTGGCGAATGTTCGCTTTATGGTTTTGCTTTTATGAGAAGATCTTTTTTACTTTCCCACTTGAAAACAAGTGGAAGACTACCGAAATACACATGGTGGATGATTGTTTTTACATGACAAGTATTTCTGGTGATAATTATAGTGGCTAGAATAGACATTATTCAGGCTATATTTTGGTGGATGGGTAGTATTCAGTGTTGACTATAGTTAGGAACAGAAAAAGTAAAATTATCTATCGTATGCGGGAATACCACCCTTTTCATAGAAAATCACTTCATATTCATAATAGCGTGAGTTTTAACAAGAGATTTGACAACAAATCTTGTGAGACGTAGGTGTACGTTCAATTCGAATTTCCATGCCTGTAAAGACTGGGTTTAAGTTTGCACAGGACAACATTAATTTTAGTAAATATCACATTTGTGATCGAAATGCCCTTGTTATTTTGCACTTGGAGCACCTCAGTTATCACCTCGTGTTAGTAGCTTTTCAAGCATTCCTTTCTGATAAGTACACTGGCCACAGTGTAAACACCAGAAAATGAGCTAATCATAAATGATTTAGCACCATGTTGAGAAGGCCCAAAAAATACTGATACACCATTGACAAAGACAATTCCCGGATGGTTCTGGTAAAAGGCAAGAACCATGTACGCTTAAGAAATTGATCTCCTGGCGATAAAGAGGAAAATCAGGCTTTGGTTGGGGACTCTCGCGCTATTTATATAGTGTGCGAGGGCTGTGCCGGGTAACTCCCGATGAACGAAAAAAGAGCGGCTTAGTGCTAATAAACGAACGAAAACGGAACTTACAAAAACCAAAGGCTTTTTACGTTGATAATTATTCACTTTATTATTGACAGATGACTTTTTACAATCTATTTTGCTTTATAAAACCAAGTTACTCAGATAATTTAAAAAGATCCCGGTAAAATGTTTTAGACTTTTCTTACATACGCCCTTTTGCCATACAACTTTTAAAGGAGATGGCAGGAAGTTTGATTGTCTTGAATGATTCATATTTTTTTCCCAATTTAATCTTGTTTCTTACTACATTATTGTGTTCATGGAGTTTTATAAAAGTTAAGTAACTCAAAAATACAATAATACTTTCAGCCCGAAAATTGAAGGTTCCTTCGACTGGCAACGGCTGCAAAGCGCCTCACTAGTGACGCACTTTAAGAGTGAGCAATGCCTAAAGCTACACCAAAAAAGAACAAAATTAGCATACAATTCTTCTGGAAGAAATCTTTTCATTAGACACTCTATGTACTTTTTTTATGCTGTGGGATATAATTTTGGTGGTTTTAGCAATGCAAGTCTAATAGACACTCACTTCTTCCTTGTCAAAATACTGTTGGTCAAGAACTCCAATGCACTTCTTGCATCGGATTCAGGCAACACTCTCAAATTGGCCAAAGCCTTAGAGCAGTACTCCTGGGCCATGTCTCTGGTTTTTTGCAAACCTCCCCACTTCTCCACTGCTCTTCTGGCAATCTCAACATCACCAGGTTCACTGAATTTCCTAGCAATGAGCTCACCCAAGTGAGGCTCCTCTCTCCATGCAAATAAAATTGGGGCAGTAGCCAAACCTAACTTCAAGTCGGCCTGACTTGGCTTACCAATTGCCGCATCACTGGATGTATAGTCCAACATATCATCGACAACTTGAAAGCACAACCCCAAGTTTCTACCATATTCGTAGCAGTTCTCAATGATGTTGTCTTGTGCACCGCTCAAGACGGCAGCTGCACGAGACAGCTTGGACATCAATGAAGCAGTCTTCAAGTAGGTTTTATGTAAGTAGTATTCGAATGCAGCGTCGACATTGGTGTTGTGGTCGACCTCCACTGGCGCCGAAACCGAGTACTCGTGTTGTTCCACGGGAACTTTGCCGGTTGGTTCAGGGATCTTTTTGGTGTCTCCATCATTGGTAACCGTCGACTCGTCATGGCTAATCACGGTGTTTTTCAATTGCATGAACTCACCCTCGACCAAGTTGGCGATGGTCGTGGACAATAACTCAATGACTTCGGGGTTACGCAAACGTGCGATGGCCACCGACGCACGGCCCAAGAGAAAGTCTCCCGCCAAAACAGCCATTTTATTGGTGAATGCAATATTTCCACTGGGCCTGCCCCGTCTGGCATCGGACAAGTCTATGACATCATCGTGGAGCAACGAAGCGGTGTGAATCATCTCTACAATCTCGGCCAAACGGCGCTGTTTCGGGAGTATACCATTTGCGGCATCCAATTCAGGGAGTTGGTCCATCGGCTTGGACAATGGGTCCAAAATCACCCGTGGGTTGATGCCATGCAACACGGCAAGCGGAGAGATGGAGTTATTCACCGAGTTTCCTGCAACTACCGTCTGCTGGGGCACACCAGCAAACGCTTTTTGTTCACTAACATCTTCAGTGTCAATGACTATCCGTGTTCTGTCCTTGAGAGGAATTTCCAGCAATGCCTTGGAGAGTAATAGCACAATTAATGGGCGCACATTTTTGCCCTCGGCCTCGAAGTAGTAGCTGGACACACGGTTCAACATTGGATGCCCGGAACCAATCAAGTTTGCAATCAGCTTAGCCAAATTCGACATTTCATGGCTGACAATGGAAAAAGGATCGCTGAATTTCAGTGTAGAAGGCTGTACCATCTTTTCGGCTGCCTCCACCGCCGTTTTGAAGGTATTGTTTTTCTCCGGGGCACGAGTAGCCGCCAGTTTAGAGAGCCATCTTCGTGTGGGGCTGCTGTATATTCTGTGAATCCCGGCCAATGCTGGTTTCTTATTTATAAGAAGCATTTTGTCTTGTTTCTCTTCTTTTGCTTCCTTTTTTTATGGGTCAGGGGAGGATGTACTACACTTGGTTTGGCGCTCGGGCCTTTAAGGAAGACCTTTCACTGTTTACGCGCGGTGTACGGATGTATTGTGCCAAAGTGTCTCACATCTTTCAGCTCGGGTACATTTTCGTTTGTATGTTGCTTTATGCGGAGGAATGCGTGTAGGGTCGAATGCACATGCTCTCTTCATTTTCTCGGTAGGCAATCTCGCATATGTTTAATGAGATTGAATCTGGAATTGTTAGAGTTTCTTATTTTGGTATTTTTTTAATCCCCTTTTCATTTTAGTAAGGGAAAATTAAAGATTTTTTCATTTTTGGTGAAAAAAAAAAAATTGTGAGGTATTTAAAGGAATTTTTCATTTGCCATATCGGGGAACACTCACTATTGCAGAGTACCTGCTTATTTCAGATCACCTGACGCGTGTGTCCTACAGCTGGTGAGTAAAATATATCTGGATTTCCTTATTTATTCGTAAAATCACATAAAAGTTGCTTCAATGAATCTTCTTTCTCCTCCTATACCAGGTACGACAGTTTCTGATGCTCATGTAAATGTTCGAAAAACACCTCTGGTGGAATCAATGCCCCAATACTCCGTTGCGCATGATCGTTCAAGTAAGTCATTCCCACCATGTAACTAGCATTGACCCACCCAAATCCCTCCAAGGCAACACCTTTAAAATCGAGACCTTGGTTTCCGTACTCTGCATCAACCTTGTGGGGGACAGCGCCCTTGAGGACATTGTATTTCTCCACAACTACACCATTGTAATCCACAAAGGCCAGTGTCATCATAAAAAGCCACCTATAGGCCAATCTCCGCGCAGATCCCAGGTGATCGTAGTTACTCAACCCAGCCCACGCCAAGATTTGGTGCGGAGCCCATCCATAGGGATAATCCCATTGCCTAGATGGCCCATCTAACCCAACTTGTCCCACAGATTTTGCAGAACTACCAACCAAACCACCGTACTCTTCGAGTTTACTAAGCGAATTGGCCACTAATTTATCGGCTTGTTCGCGAGTTGCTGCTTTCGCCCAGAGCGGCCAAAAGCACGTAGCAGACTCGAATTTTTGCTGCTTCTTTTCCTTAATGTGGTAGTCGTAGAACATAGAATCTTTCTTGTTCCAGAGGTATTTGGTGATTCTTGCTCGTCTGGACTTAGCCCTTTTTGTCCAAATTGATGGGGTCTCCTTTTGTTGTGTATGTGGATTTACCAAACTTCCATCAAAGAACACCTCAATGATAAAAGCAATGTCCGTTTCGTACTTGTAAAGCAACGAATTAAGATCCACTGTTGCCAAGTGGGCAGCCTTGCCCTCTAGACGGTAAGTCGTATCATGTCCTGACTCTCTGACGGCCCTATCATGCAAGAAGTATTCATCTAAGTCGGGCTCATGTATGTGTTTTTCGTTGTACGCCTCAATAAATTCGTCCTGCGAGATCTGGTACTTGTCGACGTATTTCTTGAGAATTGAGTCGAAATGAGACGCTTCTGTTTCAGGAGGTACGCCTCGGCCTTCAGGGTGATAGCACGAAAGGCCAGTTTCTTCATCTAAACGTGGCTTCGCACACCATACGGTGGTATATTCTTTGATGGCAGCCAAAGTAGACCGCTTCAAGAAATCAAGCAATTCTGCTTTTCTATTCGGATCAACCTCAAGTGTTTTCTCGAAGACTCGAAGGGCCATGTCTGTGAGAAATGGAGGCTGCGAACGGCCCAAGTAATATGACCTGTTTGCATTCAAAATCTTATTGTAGTGGGTGATTTCGTAGATAAAATTCTCTGTCATGCCACGAGCAAGCGTCAAGTGACTTTGGTCTGTCGAAGTGACATCCACCAATAGCCCTAATACGGTCATGTAAGAGTCCCAGCCATAGAACTCATTGAACCGGCCCCCAGGTACAACATAAGGTTCTTGAATGAGATTTTGTGGATTCTTTGGGTCCGCAATCGACTGAAGAGCTAAAAGTCCAGGCTTTTTGTTGATTGAGTAGATGAAATCAGCATCAATGACTTCGGGGAGAAGTTGCACATCCAACTTTAACAGAGGGTTCTTGTTTTTGATCGAGAGATAGTATTCATATTGATCGGAGCGATCATGTGGAATGTAAATACGCACGCTTTCTTTGGACATTACTAAGTGACCGTTTTCATCCTCGATCTCTTCAATGATCTTGGTGTCCTTGGCCATTTCAAAAACATTGTCCGCAGTAATGACTCGGGTGAGGTTTTTCCAGAACAGTGTACAGATCAACCGTTTCATACGCTGGACTGGATTCTCGTTGAGACGCAGCTCGTCAAGAAGCAATGAATTGAATCCGGCATTTTTGGCGATTGTCAATTCTTGTAAGAGATTGGAGAGCATATACGTGCCTCGCACTGCCGAGGTATTAAAGCCATCGGAATTGACGGTACCAAGATGCAACACTTTGGGGCCAGTATCGTCAATGGTTATTTGATAATTATGATCAGTGTCTTCGTTTTTCAAAAGTTCCTCGAGCGTGGTATCGATGTTTTTAATGAGAAACTTCCTTGAGCCAGAGACCAGTCCGTCCACAGATAATCTTCGCACATGCGAGAAATGAGAAGCGTCATTTTCTTGGGACTGGATCAGGGGTTCTGATGGGCTGTCATCTTCGTTGCGCAGCAAGAATTTGATTCCCCGAGCCACGTGCTTATTGGACAAAGCTTTGTTTTTTGAAAAGAGCACGGCGTTTGAAATGGAAGCAGCCCGGCTAATGCGAAATCCGTTGCCGGCCTGAGCGCCCAGACTCTGGGATTCGGGCCGAGACTCGTGAAGACTGTCATTTCCACAGCTATACATTGCGGACCAAGTCATTTTGGCGAAGAAGAAGATTGGGGTTGAAATATAGAAATATGCGACACAAATATAGAAAAGTGACGGAAACCAAGAAAAAGTTCGAGTACTGGGTTAACACGAAAGAAACTGGTCTGATAAGGTAGGTGACCAGTGAGCAATCTAAAGTGCAACCGGTGCCGAGCAGAAAACGCAATTGATTTTGATTTTGGGGTTGTTTATAAAAGATCAAGTCTAGAAAACAAATGCAAAAAAAGCCAAAAGGGTTTATTTAGTTTTTTTTAAAAAAATGAAAAAATGTCGATGGGTGCTTACGTTCAGTTGTATATTTATACCATTACGATACTTGGACTAATGGGCCATGGGATTTGTGGAGTGATGTGGGTGCAGTCTTCGCTGGGCAGAAGAAGCCAGGCAGGGCCCCAGAAGGCAAGTGCACCTACTGGCTCCGACACGGGCATATCTCCAACGCGAAAATATGTGCTTGGAACGAGCAATGCACCGCCCCACGAGGTCTTGTGGGGAAGACAAGAAGTATAGGAATGAGGTAAAACAATGGCCATCTGGTTGAACAAAGACTTTTTACCTTTTTATTCTATTCCAAAAATAAAAGTTAATATAAAGGCAAGTTTACTTTGAAAGTGCGAAGCGAATTTAAAATGACGAAAACTGAAGCCAGATAAATAAAGAGCTGGAAGGGACAAGAAGCAAGAACTCAAAATGACAAAAATGCAAATTTAAAGACAGAAGTACAAATGAATAAAAAATCCAAACGTTGGTAAAGGTAATTTCCCGTTGAATATCTCATTGTGTGAGGCAGAAAAAGTACACGATTTTCGCTTGTTCATAACAATAGACATTTTTCGTGCATGCGGCTGGCAGGAGTGGGGAAAAGTGGGTGAAATTATTGCGAGATGAGGTCTTCCACCATTATGGTTGAGAGGGACGCCCCACTAAGTGTTACCATCGTTTTCTTTCTTCATTTCTTTGTAATAGATTTTTATTTCCTTCTCATAGTTTTGAATTTTACCTCATTCACCCCTTCTTTCCTTAAACAAGAATGAAGACACATCGTGCCGGGGTTTCTTTTGGAGTTGGCATTGGGTACTTTCTTTGTCATGAAATAAAAACGCGGTCACCTTAGGGCCATTTTCAACATGCTCATTGTTGTGTTTTAACAAAGGCATTCGGCGGAAGAATACGTTACATATATTTTGCCCGTTGTTTTTAGAATTATCATTTAATTTGATTTTATGAATCCATATGTAATGAACTATGACAGAGGCTGCTGCGTGGAATTTATTAAATCGTTTGATTTTAGGTGAAAGTCAACAGAATGGCTGTTAATCTTCAGTCTTCGGGATATCTGTGGCCAAGAAAACATATACTAAAGGTCATAGCTCGTTACAATCTGATTTTACATTGTATAAATTCTGAATCGAAACAATGAAAATGGGAAAAACTCTATTTCAAGACCTGAAAGATCGACTGTGCATACTAACAGATAAAAATAAACATTGCGAAATACGAGGTGTAAATTCTGGGTGCTTAGCGACTCAAAAAATTGGACCTAACCTTTATTTTTGTATTTTGTTTTCGGCCTTGCATGTGTTCCTAATCAAGTTTTTTATCTTTTCTCTCTCTTCTCTTGCTGCTGGGATGCCACTCGTGATCATCAAAAAAAAAAAAAATTATCAAGCTTGGGTCAGACCCAATATCTGGACCCAACGGAACTTCCTTATAATCTTTTGGCTACTTATAATTGATCAGCTGAGACAAAATCTTCAAGGTTAGTGATTTCATAATTTGAGAGATATCTTGAAGCACATGTGGGTTTATTTATCCGAAGTTCGCTCCCTTTAGAAAAGACGTAAACTAAGCGTCTTGTGCGTCGCAGGCTCAGCCTTATTTTATTTTCAACCATGGTTAATGATACTCTTTCTTTTGTATTATGATGTCTCGTTATTTAGCTGTGTGACACGACATGGTAGTCCCACAAAACCATGTACATAAAAAAAGGAGAAAAGATATGGTGGTGTTTGTGAAAGGCGTTGGGAAAACCAAAAACAAATTCCTCCCTCTCCAAGATGTGAGGTAAACACAGAACTATTCACCGCCAAATCGAACCTGCGACGCATGGTTGTCATAGAAGAAAGTACCAGTTTATTCTTTACGAGGATTTTTACTTAAGTCCTTATAGGTTGAACCATTCATGTATTTTTTTTTCGTTTAATCACCTAGAAAGTTAGAAAGTCGCTCTTTTCCTAAAGAATCACTTTACTGTTTGGAATTGAATCAGAAAAAACTTTTCAAAGTGGTACCATGGATACCTTTGAAGAAACCCAGACACCGCGACAAAGTTGGCCATTCGTGGTGTCTATAAAAAACTAGAATTGGTGATAGGGGTTCTTCTTTAAAATGGCCCCATCAACAATGTATGAATGAAACTACTCTGGCATTAAACTAATCTTTCGATAAAAAGAATTAAATGTATGTAAATTTAGAAAGGCAAAAATATATTGAGATAACATCCCATAATTGCAAGTATTCAATATTATACTGTGTTTTTTTTATTGCAGAATTGCTCGATTCATCAAGCCGTCTAGCATTTTTTTTTTTCGTTGGTCGCATCTCACGATCTCGCACGCAATCCGCACTTCTAACGCTGCAAGAGCTGCAGTGTTCTACTGAAAACCAAGTTTTATAACTTCAATTTTGTCTTTGGTAAAATTATATTCAGCATTAATAGTAAGACCACCAAGAAGTACAGCTCTATCATGGCGAAAAAGAATTCTTGGAATTTGTTCGTTTGTAACCATGTGATACCGCCGGTCACAGCGTTGTGAGCTCCGGGTGGGTCGGGCCTCAGTCCCCGATAATGTACAGTATGGAGAGCCGCGCGCCCCGTGGTTCGTGCCTCGTTGCCCCCACGTCGGCAAAAACTCCGAACCTCCGCATTCACAGGCGCAAGAAAACTCCGAAATTTGGGATGACAAGAATAATAGAGAGTCATCTATCACATGCCAATGTAAAGAAAAACGGGGATTAAAAAAGTAAAAATACAAAATAAGGTGTAATTGAAACATTGCCCGAATTTTCTTCATGCACCCGGTAATTTACGGCTAAAACTTCTTCCCCATACCGAGGTGGCTTCCCGGGCCAGGAGCCCCGGAGGAAGCACCGTACCACATGCAAATCTGGGGTGGAGCGTCGTCTCTCCTCGGCCTCTGCGGACTTTGCGGGCTCTGCGTGGGTGGGTCCGAAGCGTGAGGTAAAATTGAGTACCTTTCCCCATACTTTGGCCCTATATATAAGCTGTCGCCCATCCTTCCCGTCAAAAAAATTAAATCTTTCTTTTCTCCACCTCGAATTGTTTAGGCATTTCTTCCCAAAAAAAAAAAAAAAAAAAAGACTTCTCATTTACGCGTCTTCTGTTCCAACGTTTAAACCGCTCGCATATACCCCCCTTTCTTCACTCGCCCCCTTTTTTTTTCTTTTGGATAAACCCTTTAGAAAGATAAAAAAAGCTTCAGTTATAACACTCAAAGGTAATCATGGTTAAGGTAACAGTCTGCGGTGCTGCCGGAGGCATTGGTCAGCCTTTGTCTCTCTTGTTGAAGATTAACAAAAACGTTTCTGAATTATCCTTATTCGACGTCGTCAATGTACCAGGAGTCGGTGCCGACTTGGGCCATATAAATTCTTTAGCCACGACGAAATCTTTCTTGCCCTCTTCCAGAGAAGATAAAACTGCATTGGCCGAGTCTTTGAAGGGCTCTGATTTGGTAGTGATCCCCGCAGGTGTCCCCAGAAAGCCAGGTATGACCAGAGATGACCTATTCAACATCAACGCATCAATTGTTCAGTCCTTGGCACAAGGCATTGCCGAAAACGCACCTAAGGCATTTGTTTTAGTAATCTCGAACCCAGTCAACTCTACTGTGCCTGTGGTCGTGGAGACTTTGAAGAAAAACAACGTTTACGATCCTGCTCGTGTTTTTGGTGTCACGACATTGGACATCGTTCGTGCAAACACATTCATTTCACAACTTTTCCCTGAAGAGACGAAACCAACAGATTTTGATATCCCTGTGGTTGGAGGCCACTCTGGCGAGAGTATTGTGCCATTATACTCGATTGGTGCCAAAACTTACTACGACAAATTGACCGCCGATCAGAAAAAAGAGTTGGTCAACAGAGTTCAGTTTGGTGGTGACGAAGTTGTTAAGGCAAAGGAAGGTGCTGGATCCGCCACTTTGTCTATGGCATATGCTGGATACCGTTTGGCGGAGTCTTTGTTGGAGGCTGCCACTGGAAAAACTGTTGTGGAGTGTACATTTTTGAATTTGGACCCTTCCATCAAGGGTGCCACGGAAGCGAAGAAGTTGGTCAACGGTCTTGATTACTTCTCTCTTCCTGTCACGTTATCTAAGAACGGTATTGCTGAGGTGCAATATGAAATCTTGGAAAGAGTCAGCCCTGATGAGAAGGACTTGTTAGCTGTGGCAATTGAGCAGTTGTCCAAGAACATTGACAAGGGTGTTACTTTTGCTACTAAGTAGAGTTACGTAGTATGAAACGGTCATTACCAGATCTATTTATAAATATTTAATTCCTTGAAAGCGAAATAAAGTTAGAGTGATGATTTCAAGAAGAAAGTGGATATGCTACCGTCTTGCGATTGCATAATGTGCCAGTACCAATATGGGCGAGATTTGGATTCTTGTTTTTCAAGGTTTTATATCAGATTGAAGAAGGCAACGTGGAAGATATTTTACAATAAGAGGAAGAATTTCACTGTTTCACGTGGTTTCTTTTTCACACACCGAATCTTGAAATTCAATTTACCACGCTTTTCAAGGCTACATGTGGGATAATCCAGGAGACCCTGTAAAACCCTTAAAAGAGTCAAATAAGCCCGTTTAAGAAGTCAAAACATTTTTCCATAACGAAAAGAATATCAAATTTACTAGTTATGCTTTAACACAGTCAATTTTATCCGTCATCCTCCTTATTGCCAGCCATAATTTCGTGCAAATAACTAGGTGATAGAATTCTAGACGTCTATTCCAGAAATCCACATAATTTTGTGGACTGGCACAGTTCTTTAAGTAGGTTCCTGGATATTAATACTTCTCTTATGATTCCATAATTCTAGATCTTTTTTTTTTATATTTTTTTTTCCACATTTTTGGGGCAGTTCTGAAGAGCTTTGTTACCGTTAAGTTCTCTGCATGCCTGTTTGTTGGTTAGACTTCAAGTCACCATCCAAGAGACAGAAAAAAATAGAATAGGTTTTGTTTATACTTTTTCTTAGAAAATTCTTAACCAGAAATTATTTTTGAATAATGAATTTGTATCCTGGATTTGGCAATGATTTTTTTCCGTCCTTGTTCGTCTTGTTCCATTTTATTATTATTATCATTTTCTCTTCTTTTTCCATGTTCTTCTTTATGAGATTTGTTGCATTCAGGCCGTTCTGCCCTTCATAAGCTGTCCCGTTTAGGTTCATTTCTTGCCCCGCGCAGGTCTCTTCCAATAACATAACGCCCGTGGCCCACACATATTTCTTGAGCCGCACTCGCTAATTCCAGCAGCCTTCCCTTCCACGATTCTTTCAATTTCTTTTTCGAAAATAGAGAAAGTTCCCTCAAAGTTTTGTTCAAACAGGCCTCTCCTGATATTTATACTTTCCTTTTAGTTACGGAATTCCATTGCCCACCATTCTTTTTTCTTTGGCGGGGACGTACCCAAAACCCCCTTCACGTTTTTTTCGCAGCGCCGTTTCTTCCTCGAAAAGAGTGCCGGATTTCCTTCCTAGTGGGTTTTTTCTCACTCGCACCAAATACTGTCAAATCTTTTTCCCATTAGGCTTGTCTGGTTGTTTACCCATTGCCTTCCGCAAACTCTTTCTGTTCGTTTTTTATATTCTCCTATTATAAAAAAGAAACCAACAACGAAATTAACCTTCTTCATTGACCGTTACTGAAACCATCGTCCCTAGGCGCCGTCCAATTTCTTTGCCATGGAAGCAATTCTAGACTTTTCCAAAGACCTTGACCTTGACTTGTTCGATCATGTCGTCGAGACATTCTACAAATCGGGTCCCGACCAGCTGAAGGCGCTGGTCATCTTAACTCAGTTCCAAGAACATCCGGAATCCTGGAGAAGGGCTGACGCCATTCTTTCCGCGGCCAAGAACTCCCAATCCAAGTACATCGCCTTATCGTGCTTGAACTCCTTGATCAAGTATAGATGGAAGACCATCCCTGAGGGCGAGCGTGTCGGCATCCGGAACTTTATCGTCAACATGATCATTGCCTTGTGTGACGACGAAAAGATTTTCGAGACGGAACGTGCCCTCATCAACAAGATTGACTTGACATTGGTGTCTGTGTTGAAACAGGAATGGCCACACAATTGGCCACAGTTTGTTCCAGAGATTGTCATGAGCTCCCGTTCCTCTTTCAATGTGTGTGAGAATAACATGATCATTTTGAAATTGATGGGGGAAGAAATCTTCGACTTCTCCCAGGATGAAATGACACAGGCAAAGGCAAACTCCTTAAAGTTGAGCTTAAAGGCCGAGTTCGAACAAATCTTCAAGTTGTGCTACGAGGTCTTGGACAAAACGACAAAGGCTTCCTTAGTTATTGCCACTTTGAACGCTCTCTTGAAGTATATACACTGGATCCCTTTGAACTACCTATTCCAAACTGACATTTTGTCATTGTTCACTAATAAGTTCTTGGCTCCTCCTGACACGAGGGCAATTACTTTGAAATGCTTGACCGAGGTCTCCAGTTTGATTTCTGCTGAAAACGAAGAAAAATTCATTATTTTCTTCCAAGCTGCCATGGAGAGAATCGTCACCATTGTTCCTTTGAACGACGCTGTATCTTTGAAAAAATCATACCAAGTGGCTAACTCCAATGACCAATCTTTCTTGCAAGATTTGGCCATGTTTTTGTGCACTTTCTTGGGAAATCACTTACCAGCAATGGAAAGCTCCTCCGGCTTAACTGAGTTACTTCTTATCTCGTCAAACTACTTGATTGAACTTTCTCGCATTGAGGAACGTGAATTGTTCAAAACCTGTTTGGACTACTGGTGTACTTTTGTCCATGGTTTGTTTGAACAAATCAGAAACTTGCCTGCAAATGAGTTGGGCCCTTTAATGCAACTCACATACGCCTCTCAATTAAGGCCCGGCTCTAATGGTGCCCCAGATCCTGCTGTACTTGCCAAGTTTCCTTTAAGACAACACAAATACGCCCAAATCTTGTCAAAATTGAGATTGGTTATCATTGAAAATATGGTTAGGCCAGAGGAAGTGTTGATTGTTGAAAACGACGAGGGTGAAATCGTCAGAGAATTTGTCAAGGAGAGTGACACCATCCAATTGTACAAATCTATGAGAGAGGTATTGGTGTACTTGACCCACTTGGATGTGGTTGATACTGAACAAATCATGAACGAGAAATTGGCCAGGCAAATTGACGAGAGTGAGTGGTCTTGGCACAATATCAATACATTGTGTTGGGCCATTGGTTCGATTTCTGGTACAATGAATGAAGAGATGGAAAAGCGTTTCCTTGTCTCAGTCATCAAGGACTTGTTATCTTTAACAGAATTGAAGAGAGGAAAGGATAACAAAGCTGTCGTTGCATCTAACATCATGTACATTGTGGGTCAATACCCAAGATTCCTCAAAGCCCACTGGAAGTTTTTGAAAACTGTCGTCAACAAATTGTTTGAATTTATGCATGAAACTCACGAAGGTGTCCAGGATATGGCTTGTGACACTTTTATCAAAATCACCAATAAGTGTAAGAGGCATTTTGTTGTCCAGCAACCTACGGAAACCGAGCCTTTTATTCTTGAGATCATTCGTAATATCCAATCAATCACCGAAGATTTGCTGCCTCAACAAGTCCATACCTTTTATGAAGCATGTGGTATCATCGTCAGTGCTCAAACTCAAAAGGAGTTAAGAGACAAATTGCTCGGTGAATTAATGGCTTTCCCAAATGTTGCATGGAGAGCCATTGTCCAAAGTGCAGCTGAAGATCCCCAGCTTTTGACTAACACCGAAACGGTGAAGATTATCGCCAATGTTATTAAGACTAATGTCGCCGTTTGTAAAGCAATGGGTCCAGGTTTCTACTCGCAACTTGGTTTGATGTACCTTGATATGTTATCCTTGTATAAAGCTGTGAGTGGTATGATTTCAGATGCTGTTGCAAATGAAGGTCTCATTGCTACAAAGACACCAAAGGTCAGAGGCTTGAGGACCATCAAAAAGGAAATTTTAAAGATGATCGAGACATACATCAACCAAGCTGATAATTTGGAAGAAATTGTGAGAGATCTTGCTCAACCATTGTTTGCTGCCGTGCTAGAGGACTACAAGACAAATGTTCCAGATGCTCGTGATGCAGAGGTGTTGAACTGTATGGCCGCTTTGGTTTCGAAAGTTGGTCACATGATTTCTGGTGGTGTCGTGTTGATCTTGCAAAACGTCTTTGAATGCACCCTCGATATGATCAAGAACGATTTTGTTGAATATCCTGAACACAGGGTGGAATATTATAAGCTTTTGAAGGTTATCAACCACAAGTCCTTTGATGCATTATTGCAATTATCGGGTGAAGCTTTCCAATCATTGATCAATGCCGCTTTGTGGGCATTGAAGCATAACAACAGAGAAGTTGAGGAAAATGGGTTGTCTTTAACGTTAGAGTTGATTGAGAACGTCGAGAAGCTCGGAAACACCCCATTTACCAAGGCATTCTACGAGAACTTCTACTTCCAGATTTTATCTGACACCTTTTATGTATTGACTCAACCAGACCACAAGTCAGGATTCAGATACCAAGCACAACTTCTCGCGCAACTTGTTCACCTTATTGAAGATGGCGTTATCAAAGATTCATTGTACACCAGTGAACAAGCAGTTGAGGGAACCAGCAATTCGGAGTACTTGAAGCAATACTTGGGTAATTTGTTGTCGTCTGCATTTGAAAACTTGCAGAAGGAGCAATTAATAAATTTCCTCACTGTGTTGACTAGTGTTTACAAAGACTTGAACAAGTTCAGTGGTACTTTGAGAGATTTCCTCGTACAAATCAAAGAGTTTGGAGGTGATGCCACAGATTATCTTTTTGCTGAAGACAAGGAGATTGAAAAACAAGAACAAACCAAGTTACAGAGGGAGAAGGATTTGCAAGTTGCCGGATTAATCAAACCATCGGAGATGGAAGACTAGTTTCAAAGGCGTTTGTAGTGAAAGAAAACTAATAAAACATAACATTACTTATCTATCTGTAGATTTACATCTCTAGGTGAACGGAATTATCAAGCTAGAATGGGCGATTTAGTACAATTGGGTTGTGGCTGGTCTTATGATTGGGCAATCGGACTTCAAAATATTGAGATCTAAACGAATAATAAATCAGAGAGTTCAGTCACAAGTGGCAACTAAAAGTAGGTGAAAAACAAGAAGAAGAAGAATATTAACTTTTTTCTAGAAAATTCGAAGATTGCACACCATCTCTTAATTACAGCCATGGATTCTGGGAATTGAAGGACTGGTTGCGGTCGTGCATGAGAATCGCGAATTTCTGACCCGTGACGGCATGAAGGAAGGAAAAAAAAGCCGGCACATGGACTGAGTGTGAGAAAAAAAAAGTCTTAATGGAACACAAATCACTTCGATCACCGTTCAACAAATTAAGAACTAAACCATAAAAATGTCTACTGAGGAGACCAAACCTAAAGTTGAAGACGTCACAAAAGCTGCTGGTGCCACTGAGGCCCCTAAGCCTCCTACTTCGAATGTTTTCCTGATGTTCGGTGCTAAGAAGGAGAAGAAGGAAGAGAAGGAAGATGACAAGGAAGAGAAGGAGTCCAAGGATGCTGACAAGAAGGAAGATGGTGAGGGTGATGCCGAAGAGGAGGTGGATGTGCATTTCGAGCCATTGGTCCACTTGGAAAAGGTGGAAGTTAAGACCAACGAAGAAGACGAGGAAGTGTTATTCAAGGTACGTGCTAAGTTGTTCAGATTCCACGCCGACACCCAAGAATGGAAGGAGAGAGGTACTGGTGATGTGAAGTTCTTGAAGCACAAGGATACCAAGAAGACCCGTGTGTTGATGAGAAGAGACAAGACCTTGAAGATCTGTGCCAACCACTTGGTGCAAGGCGACTACGAGTTGAAACCTAATATCGGATCTGACCGTTCTTGGGTATACACCGTGACTGCGGATATTTCCGAGGGCGAACCTGAGGCCCAGACATTGGCCATCAGATTCGGCAACAAGGAGAACGCCGACAAGTTCAAGGAACATTTCGACGAGGCCAAGAAGGGCATTTAATAGTAGCATAGAAATTTTCGTTTCGAGGAATATAAAATAAAAAAGAATGCATCTTCTTCAAGTGCTATATTTATTTAAGAATATATCAGTGTAATTTATTTCTAGGCGTCGTGTACATAGAGTTATCTGTGATAATGGCATGTGGCTAATTGCATGAATCAAAATGAATCAAAAAATGATCTAAGAAATAACAAAATTCGAAGTCTGAAGTGAGAAAGACATTGATATTTGTTGCTATAGAGAATATTTCAATTTTTTTTTTCTGTTTTTCCTGTTGTACTTGACGTTGTATAAATTAAATTACGGATCACGGCATAACCACTACGCTACACTGGACTCTGGTTGCATGTTTCACCCCAGACCAGTGTGGCAAACCCATTAGGATAGATTGGAGTGAAATAATTATACAAGGCTTGAAATATAAAGGAGATTGACTTAGTGGTCTATCCCTTTCTAGAAGGTTATGGTCAAGGAGATCAAACAGTGGAAAAATTCGGCTTCTTCTTCTTTTTTAGTTTTAATTTTTTCTCTGACTTCCCTCGATAGTAAGAAGCCATGTTCCCTCCAAGAAAGCACCGAGTTTGCAATCCCATTGTAAAACCCAAAGTGAATATTCGATAAAAAAAATTGCTTCAAAAATTTTCTTCCGAAATTCCAATAGACAACACAGTCAATTTTGAATTAATTTGTCGTCACTAAATCTGCAATGCCCTTTACAGTCGTACCGGCGTAATGCAATGACGGAGATTCGAAACAATAGATATCTGCATTAAGATGCTTACATGGGCCACCTGACAACGCGTTGCATTTATCGGATAAGTCTATGGTCGCTGAATCAATAGTTTAAATCATCACTATTTGCATGAGAATACCTAATTCTGCGTGGGGAAATGTCTGGTTTTTATAATTTAGTGTATTAAGCGGGTGGTTGACAACCAAAGTTAATGTCGTTATACCGATTCATAATACAGTACAGTACAGCCTAGTCCATTGTACATTTCTCTTCAATCACCAAAACGATACAAGTTTAAATACCTCCCTGCTCCTGCTCTTTACACCAAACATTTAAAGACACGCGACTATTTTAGAATAATTGCATCCCTAACCTTCTCAGTTTTAATGTAAATCGTTTGGCTGGACTACACGTTACGATCCATCGTTATAACGCTCAAATTTCAAAATAGCCCTTCCCGGACTACAGTGCGCGGCGCTCTCCACGTGTTTGACACTCATACATATATTATATTAAATAGATTAGCTGCGAGAAAGTACAGTATGATTTCTCACACATTCATCATTCTTTTTTCACTTGACTCCTCCTTCCATTTTTTTTCACATTAACTTTCCTAATTCGTCATCGATATGAAATTCGGAAAATACTTGGCATCTCGGCAGCTCGAGCTTCCAGAATACTCGGGTCATTTTATCGACTATAAGGCCCTTAAAAAGCTCATTAAGCATTTGGGCATGCCGGCCGCTTCTTTGGACTTTGGCGAAATCCCTTCCACGCCGACGCAAAGCCAGATCCAAGCAAAGCTAAAGGAGAACAAGGCTTCCTTTTTCTTCAAGGTGGAGCGGGAATTGGATAAAGTGAACTCGTTCTATTTGGAAAAGCAAGCCAATCTTGCCGTGAATTTAGACCTCTTAATGATGAAGAAAAACGAACTCCTAGGGAAAACTGCGCAGTTGGCATTGAACTCTTCCGACTATTCCTCGCTCAACTTCAAAAACTCCATTCTATATTTGAACCTCTACCAAAGCTTCAAGAAAATCCACCAGGACTTGTCTAGGTTGCAGCAGTTCATCGAACTTAACGAAGCCGGGTTCCTGAAAGTTGTCAAGAAATGGGATAAACGCTCAAAGTCTCACACAAAAGAGCTCTTCATCCAAACAGCCGTCAGTGTACAGCCCGTTTTCCATAAGAACGAAATCAACGAGTTGTCCGACTTAGTCACACTGTCGTTATTTGATTTAGAGAGCATCATGGATGGTGATTACTCGGTGTTGAAATCTGCTCTGGTCTTGGACCTGTCGCTGACCCCCTCCCTGAACAAGCGTGACAGTTCAGTTATCAAATTAGATCAAGATACATCTCTACCTTCTTCTGACCCATCCTTTGGCGGCACTGCTGACTTCAACTCAGCCCGACATGATTCCCTCGCGGGGTTTTACAACAACGAAATCGATGACTTGTACTCCAGTTTTGTGAATGTGGCAACCACCAAAATCCCTGATATGTCTGTGCTCGATCGTTGGTTTGATAAAGTCAAGTCTTCTTCCAGTGACGGTACTTCCAAAGAAAAGCTATCGAAAATATTTGTCCTCGCAATCGGAAACTTGAAAATCTCAGACTCTTTCTTGGAAACATTTTTAAATCTGATCAACTATGATATCGACTTCACTATCGACACGAACGATCTCAACACAAAACCAATCATTCACGAATGCTGCTCTATTCCTCCAGCTTCTACGATTGATGATAACCTGCATGTGATAATCAATAACGGTGTCAAAGTGGTAAACTCCAGTGACAGTATTAGTCATTCCAGAGTCTTTATTGTCAAACGTATCATAGAAAGTTCGGACCCGATGTCTTTAAATGAACTTCTTGCCAGTAGAGATTTCAATGGCCGCACTTGTCTCCACTACGCTGCACAGAATAACAGACAAGACCTATTGGAGATTCTTCTTCCTCATTTCCCTGTTGTGCACATTGATGACCTCGATAAAGACTCGATGTCTGCTTTACTCTTAGCCATCAGGTTTGGTAACTTTGAGGTGATCACTACACTTGTCAATTTTGGAAGCAACTGTTACCCGGAAGCAAACGAGTCCAAGTTACAATACTTTCCTATCAATTATGCGTGCAAATTTGGCGACTACAAAACCTTGGAGTTTCTCTTGCGCTCAAGTAACCCAAGCCCCGAAATGATCAACCGCCAAGATGTTGAGGGCCTACTTCCTCTTCATGTTATTGCTCGTTCGGGAAACTACAAGCTAATTAAATTGTTGATCCATTATGGAGCCTCTGTCAATCACTTGGACGGGTTGAACAAATGGCCGCCTATTTTTTACGCTGCTCTGGAAGGGTACGCCAAAACAACACACGAACTAATTAAATTCGGTGCCCGATTGGATATTGTCGATGAAGATGGCTATAATGTTTTGTACTACTGTGTTGTTGAGGGACATATAGAAGTTTTGAATCACTTGTTAACCTACAAGGTGGACTTCCCAAGGAGTGATGATGTACAGCCTACAAATAACGGTTCCAAGCAAGAAAATGCACCATCACAGGCAATGGCACCTCTTTCGATTCTTGATGAAGGAGATGATCTGGAAGATAGCGGTGAAACCGAAAAGAATACCGACACCATTCCGCATCTTGAACTTCCCCCACCGATTTTGCCTTTGAGAAGGTACGGTCATAGCTTCCTTGAGCAAAAGGTCCTCATTGAATTGATCTTTCCCATTGATTCCCCTATATTTCACCTTTTTGATTCGGGTACTGAGTTGAAACCCGGTAGAATCACCATATCTTCTAATTTGTCGGATATCGTACCCCGAAACATACTTCTTCCTGCCTCTGATGGCCAAAAGGGTACTACTAATTGCATGTTTCAAACTGATGTCGACTCTTTGAATGGTTTCCGCATCGATTTCGAAATCTTTCCAAAGTTCGGAACGCGATTGATTGCCAAAACAACGGCATTGAACTTTTCTCAAATCGACACTTCTTCGCCGGAGATCAACTCAATTCTGTTGCCTTTATTTGATATTAGATTGAGAAACATCGGCGAATTGCGATTCAACTACCAAATAATTTTCCCATTTGCCGGAACCTTATTGGAGACGACAAAATACGACACATACTGGAAGTCTTCTGCTTCATTTGTTAAAAGACTGCCTGACGTCAAGTACAACCCGGCTGGGGGATTATCGCCAAACAACTTCTTGTCCCCAGGAAGCATTACCAACAAAATTGGTTCGACGCCAACAAAAACCAAGCTTGTGGATGTGCAAACCCCAGTGACTTTCCTGAGTTCCCATTCTCTGACCTCGTCATTTGTTACAGCAACCTCTCTCAGTGGCGAATACTTAAAAGTGAAGGTGTGTCTACTCAATGATGGAACTCCAGTAGTCTGTCCCCATTGGTCCATTGCGGTAGCGGACAATATTGAATTATACTTACCTAATCTTTCTTTGCACCAACTCACGTCCATGACAACGAGTCTCTTCGACTACGATAGAGTGATGGCTGATTTGTCGAAGATGCGCTTGAAGGATTTGCTGTTTGTGAAGAAGCTATTGAAAATTATTTATTTACCACTTGATACAGTGTTGAAACTCTTGGACGCCAGTATCAACTTGAGTATCGAGATTATATTTCCTTCGCTTTTTGAATTGGATAATCTTCCGTTTGCAGGAAATATTCAACTGAACCTTAACAGGTTTATCGATTTGACGTTAGATGAGATATTCGACCATGTCAGATCCGTCAAAAAGGCGAATGACGGGGCGAGCAGATCTTTGATCTTCCTTTCGTCCAACTCAATCGTGTGCAAAATCTTGAACTGGAAGCAACCAAATTATCCTGTCTTCTTGATCATGAACGGTATTGTTTACAACAACTCAAGGAAAGTTTTTGAGGCAAGAACAGCCAATGGAATGCTCATGGATGATATTAAGAATGAGCCATCAACCATGCCTCTGAACAGTCAAAATTCGAATACCCTGCAGAGCAAGTTGAAGTACCAATTACTTGCTAATGACCAAGAACTCACCGTTAGATCCATAAAGGAAGCAACAGGTTTTATCATGAATAACAACCTCATGGGTGTGATCACATCAATACACTTGCTCAATCTTGTCCCTAAGCTCATTCCATTGATCAGATCAAGAGGTTTGGTCCTAGTTGCATCCAATGATTTATTTGATCCAGATGATAAGGAGAAACTGTCTTACGAAGAGCTAGATACATATACCAAAACAGAGATCAATGGTTTGCGATTCGACGATGTTCTTAGTTTTAAAAATGATCCCTGAATCGTAAAGAATGGATAATCTTCCATGAACTTTTAATAAACAAACTATTTGGTATATCATTAAGTAAAGAATGTGCTTGTAAAAATTTGTCCTTGTGATCTATCGTCTTCTTCTGGATGGTGGAGGTGGTGGTGGAGGTGCCTTTTTCCATCTTGCTTTTTCTTGTAGCAGAGTGATCTTTTGTGGACTAGAAGAAACCGGTGGCCTTCCATTTGGTAATGGAGGTAGGCTTTTCTTAGAAAGATACTCTTTGGGTAAATTAAGGAGGCCAAGAGTTTGCGCCGACGATGGACATATCTCGCCCGAAGCGAATGGGCCAGAAATATTCGGGGGAGAGCAAACCTCTATACTTTCGGGCCGTTCAAATGAGTATTCCATCAGGCCTGATGTTCGAAATATATTCAGATTATTAGCCTCGAAAATATTTGTCGCATTTCTCCCCGCGCCAAGGTTGTGGGAAGTGGTATGCTTATTATAATCACTTATAGATGAGGCTCTCACAGAAGATATTCGTGATACCGAGAATGAGTCTGTTGATGTGCTAGATTCTGAAGCATCAGGGCGAAAGTTGTTCACTCGAGAGTTGAGGGAAGATACAGACACCAAACTTTCGGAGCTGGAATTCAGAATTGTGGTTAAGCCAAGATTTCTATAAGTAACCTGCTTCCTTGGAGATTTTAGCCACGAAATAGAAAAGCACCTGGTGGCTGTTTTCAAGATAGACTGTGCACTTGAAACCAGGTGGTTATCAGGGAATTCGGCCTCGTCCTCTAGCTCGTTTGACGCGATATCACAATTGACGATTACATCCGAAAGAACCCCGGCAATCTCAGCAGCCTTGTATTTGGGTGAAATATCATTAAGTTGAGTCTGTGTTAGCAATGGGTGCAAGATTTTGAGGTAACAGAGTGCCAAAAGGCGATTTTCTTGGGACAGTTTGTCGGAGCTATAATCAAGATCATTCAACTCTCTGATGACAATATCAACCAAAATTTTCAAGTCGTTAAGGTAAGCTAGCTTGGAAGACTGCGCCGATGATAGGATCAAGTACAAAAACTTGAGCATTTGAATTCTGATAATGTGTGATTCCTCCCGATTCATATGGTAAACAAGTAAATTAATGAAACCGCAAATCCCGTTGACTGATTCCTTCCGTGTAGCAAGTAATCCTTCGATCACTTTGTTCTCGGTAACTTTGCTTGATAACGATCTCATCATGTACTGTTCGTTGATGAGAAGTAACAATTTGAATTCTTCATAGGCAATGAGTTTGCTGACGTCTTCAAAATCTTGGCCTGCCAAGTTATAATTGTTGAAATTATCGTTAGAAAGTAGATCGTCGATTAGCGTGGGGATTAATGCGCAGGTGGTTAGTGAGCAAAATTCGTCATCTGAGAAAATAATGATGTGGTACAAGTATTGGAAAAAGATATTACAGTTGAAGTTCAAGATCACGTACGAGGCATGTGAGTCGTCCGAACCCTTTACGTGTCCTGCTATAAATTCCGCTAGGATTTCCACGAAATTCAACTGTCTCAACGTCGAGAAAATCTCATGGCGACCGATAGTTTGTGATAAAGGCAGCGGGCCAGTTTCTTCTGTTGATAGCTTAAATAATAGAAGCACAATGATCAGAAGAATTTCCTTAAGCAAGAGTGCATCTTCGTAACAGTCTCCTGCAACGGATTGGCTAAAGATACTCATAAGCCCCAATATCTTGCCTAGGCAGAGTTGATGGTTTTTAATGAAAAGATTCAGATTGAGTAATTTTAGTGCCATTATCGAGCTAGTATGGTAAGTTTCCTCTTGGGTCTTAATGTAATCGACAGCCAACTTGAGGAACACCGAGAGATTTGCGTTGCATTCTTTAGTATCACTAATTATTAGAATAGGATAAACTTCCTCGAGGAAATTGTCAAAGCTCGACGTATTGGTCAGGTATTCCGGATCTGTGGTCACTGAAGGGTTTGGAAACATGGGGAATGAAGTCACAGGAAGTTCTGGTGACTCCAATCGAGATATTCCCTGCATTGTGTGATGATTGATGTGGATAAAATGATCGTAAAGTTTTTTTTTTCCAGAAATGATCTTCCCGAAAAAAATCCAGATAATTGGTCTTGGACAGGTTGAGGCAGGCTAGGTGCCAAGCAATAAGAAAAGGCCAGTTTTGATCTAGAACGCACTTTCAAGTCTAATACTGCGAGAAGACAGATATAGGATACATCGAAGGAAATGCAAGTTATGGTATGTTTCGCTGTTTTTGTTGTTTTTCTATTTTTCAATGGAAATAATGTATTGACGATCACAATCTTGAGACACCTTGAGGACGGGGTATGACTATAAAGTCGAGCGCACATTCTCGAGTCTCGCGAGCACGGCCGGGCCCCATGCGGGGCGCACTAGGACCATAGTGGGTGCATATTAAAGTAATTGACGGAGTTGATAGGGACTGAAAGATCAATTGAAGGATCATGCTCTGTTATTTGTAAAATTACTTTGAAAGCTAAACTATTTGTTGCTTGTTTTGTTCTTTGATGTGTTTTTATCTGTTGTTGCCTTGAAGCCTTATATTCACCGTTTTCACATATACGGCTGAACTATCCCTTCGCAGAAAATTAAAAATCAGAATTGTGAAATGCATGAAGGCAACTCGGGCGATCACACCACTTGGTCTGATTATTTTTTGAAGCTAGGTGCGATTTTTAAGAAGCCAAAATGTAAACAAGGGTGGGTATATGCGAGTATTTCGGTCCAAAATCTCCCAACTCTCCCTTTCGGACAATACAGTCGGTTTCTTTTCTTTTTGTTGGACGCATCAATCATCTGATCTGGTCGCGATCAACGAGTAATATTAGAACCAGACAAAACTTATTACCATGGGGAGAAAGAAATAAAACTTTTGTTCTCTTCAGCAATTAAAAAGCACCACATTTGAACTTAATGATGGTTCTTCGTCATCTGTTGTTAACAATAACCTATCCTATGCCGCCTATATTGGGGAGCATCGATATCTAGCCAGTCATGGCGACACACAAAAATATACTTTAGAGCTTCTTCGAGTGACAATTATTGTAGTAATAAAATGCATAACCCCTCAAATTATAATATCAGTTCTTCATTTGCGTTATTGAGTGTCTACTGACCTACAGTTTTTAAGTATACGTCAGTGCCCCAGCCCCAGTAAGTCTGAACACTCAACAGTCCTTTAATTTCCGGGGTATTCTTTTCTGGAAGAACAGTGTCGTTGAATATCTCAATGTAGCTTTTCAGAAGAGGTAACCCATACCCCATCCCTGCAACAGTATTTCCTCCAAGACCAGGGGGGACATTCAATGTCTTGTAACTGTCTCCTTCGTTTGACTCGTATGTTGTAAACAGATAATCAAACATATGCTGGAGTGTTTTTGGAGGGATTCCTTTACCCTTGTCTCTAATTCTGAGCTCCATGTATGAGGGGTTCTCACTTGTCGAAACAGTAATTTGCACAGGCTCACTCACATTGTTTTCAATGTGTGCTCTGAAAGAGTTTTTGAAAAGCTCCTGGAGAATATATTCCAAGTGGTACTCGATGTACGGAAAGTATATCGGGCCATCTCTGTGTTCGCGAGGCACAAGCGTAGGGGGTTCTCTCAGAGTCCAGAACCTACCTGGGTGAAGATTGGTATCGATCTTTACCGATACGGTCTGGTCGTACTTCATTAGAAAAAGGTCATTGACGAGCTCGGCATTTTTCCGGATCACGTCTCGAACATCAAGTCTTTTAATAACTCCATTGTAGCTGCCACCAGCCACATAGGAATTCGACATAAGCGATTTCGTGAGCTGGACATGTTGATGTGCAATCAAGCGCATGCTAATTCTTTCAATCAAGTGCTTGTCTAAGAAGGATTTGATTTGACGGGTTGTCATCAAATGCAAAACCTCTTCGAAGCCTTTCGATAAGGTAGGAAGTGCATCTGCGTGTATCTCGATAAATTCGGTCAAAACACCATTGGCGAAAGCTTCATTTTCCTCAAGTGTTCTTGGAGGATTCAACGAGGCCTTAAGAAGAACAGACATGGATTTCAAGTACATGTTGTACAGTTCCGAAATCGAAGGGTTGAGCATGACTAAGTATGGCAAATCGCGGAAATTGCGCAATCTTCGGGCATTATAACCTAAGAGCGACTCAATGGTATCTCGTGCCACCTTGAGGATGTTTGCTTCGTTCAAGTTTTTTGATTGTTCGTATAGCCCCAGCATGGAGAATTTGCTGAGTGGTTGGTTGGAGTAGTGGTAGATGAGTCTCTCCAAAGAAGACCGCACCTTATACTCGATGAAGAAGTCTTTTGTCTGGTCACGAGCTTCCGTGGATTTGTATCTTAAATTGAAGCACTGATGATTGAAAGCTGGCCATTTTTGCTTCAAGTTTCCATAGATAGATGTCCTCAGTCGACACGGTAAGAGCATAGTTTATAAATTTGGTGATGTAAAGGTATATTGATATAAGGTGCTGAATGAGTCACGAAACAATCTAAAACCAGCAAGAATTTCTAAAGAGTTTCTTCGCAGATGAACTAATACCTTACAGTCCAAGGTATTTCCTTTATTTGTTTAATTTTTTGCGTGAACAGAATTTTCTGATGTAGTTGTGGCTCTCTGGATTTCCAGTTGTCTGTCTCTTTCTCTAGACTACTCAATCTCGAATGAGTCTTTTTCGCAGGATCTGCCTTATGTGCCTGACAACAGCAGATGAAGAAATATAGAGAAATCTTGGTACCATGACCATAGACCACCTGTAAGAGAGGTATATCAATATCTTGGTTCCAAAATTATCCCTTTCTGTGTAAGTTAAATGAGGGCAAGAATTCTATTTCTTGTGGTGTCAATCACCAACACATGTAGGTCTAACCATTGCGATCATTCACCCTCCAGAACACGGAACTTTCGGCCTTTCAGTCCTTTTTTTTTTTTTTGTCTTATATAGGTTGATATTTGCCTTCAAATATTTAAAGCTAAGGTAATCAAAAAGATCTTTGAAATATAATAGGTTCATTAGTGAGCGTTGCACTCGCCAATTACCTGATCACGCATATGTCTAGTACCTATTGCGGCAAGCAGGGAAGCGGTCGAAAAATCAACAAACGCCTGAAATTTTCATTTTCTAAAATCATTTGCTTGCTTTCTCTCTTTATAAATGAAGAATCTTTCATTTCTTTTTATAATTTACCACCACTTCATCAAAATTTAGCAACGTTCAATTCTAAACGCATGCACTTTTCTACCCCGGAAACTGCACCTAAACGCATTTCCACTTCCCTTGCCTGAAGACGTCTGAATTGATTTGGTACGGGCCTGCGCGTGCTGGACCCACACACAGGCACAGGGAAGAACATCCTGAAAATCAGACGGTATTGTTGATGGGTCATCAATATTTCAATAAACCCCAAAATAAATAGGGAAATCAAAAATCCCAATCTAAGAATCCCAAAAGATAACCTAATCCCTATAAACACTTCTGGAATGAAACCCAAGAAATCCGATGTGTGTCCCGTGTGCAACTGTAAGTCTATTTCGACCGGTCCGGGCCAAGATGACGAGGCAGATATTTCCTGGATCCGGTGCGATATTTGCCGTCAATGGTATCATAATCTATGTCTCCCATTTACGGCATCTCGTCTTGCACAACTTGCGCTGTTTCATTGTTCCGAATGTGAAGAAACACACGGACCCTCGCCTATGAAACGACAACTGAAACGCGCGAGGGTAAAAATAGATTATGTGGCTTTAGACCAAGGAGAAACATTCGCCGTCGATAAATCGGTGCATCCACATGTACCGAGCTTTATTGCGTTCCAGCAGGTCGTTGACTTCTCGGAGAAATCCCCGGGTTTTGTTGATGTGCTTACTAGTCAAGAACTTAACAAAGAATACGTGTTTTCGACGGGTTTAACTCGGCCTGTTGTAGTGCACAACGTGACATCAGAAACCGGATTACATCTCCCCCGACCTCGAAATGAAATCACAGTCGCTTATATTGCGGAAAAAACAGGAACTAATGAACCAGTTGAAGTTATGGATGTTCTATCACAACAGAGCGAGCTGCCATCATGGTCGTTGCGACAATGGAAGGACTATTTCTATACGCCCGAATCTGAACGTGACCGAATCCGAAACGTGATTTCTCTTGAAGTATCTCAAGTACATGGATTGGGCACAAATTTTGTACGCCCCAAAGTAGTCACGGATATGGACTTAGTGGATAAAGTCTGGTGCGATGTAGATGGCCACGGCCAGATACGGCCCCAGGTCACGGTTTACTGCCTCATGTCCGTACGGGGCTCGTATACGGACTTCCATATTGACTTTTCTGGAACCCCTGTCTACTATACAGTGTGTCATGGCACAAAAACATTTCTCATGTACCCACCCACGCCCGAAAACTTGATGCTCTACGAGAGTTGGTGCCATGAACCACAGCAGAATTTCATCTGGTTTGCGGAGTATACGAAACGAATTGGTGGCAAGAAAATCAAGCCTTCTACAGGGTTCAAAGTGAACTTGACCCAAGGAGACTTATTCATCATTCCCAGTGGCTGGATCCACTCGGTTTATACACCAGACGATGCTGTAATTATTGGGGGCAATTACTTAACGCTTCGCGATTTGCCAATGCATACCACGATCTACGATATTGAAAAGAGAACCCGCGTTCCGTCCAAATATCGTTTTCCCATGTTCAACAAAGTTCTCTGGCTCACCAGCTGGTACTACTACAATCACAAAGATGAATTCCTCAAGGATCTAGGTGTTGATTTCAAACCTGTTTCTTCGCAGGATACTATCCTGGAACCCGGAATACTATCGCCCAGTGAATTAAACGATGGAAACTCGCAGCCGGAACTAGCACTGGCCTGTTCTCTGCAGTATGCGAAAAGTGGAACCCAGTGAAACCAATTGTATCAAGAACGAAATCCATGAAAATATTTTGGATTCCAATGGAAAACTCAACTCTGAAAATGACTCTTCTGTGAAACTTAAAGATGTTGCAAGCTGTATGAAGCCCGATCTCATCTCAAAGAAACGTTCGAGTACTGCTCTTCCTGCTGGCAGCACTTCGCACCCTCGGGATGTCTTGCACTCACTCATCACCCAGTTGAAGGAGCACTACGAAGCCAGCAAAACGCAACCCATTGCCAAAAAGAGTATTCCCTTCCGTCTCATTGGACGGAATGTCAAAGAATATCTCGAGAATCTAGAATCTTGGCTAGAAACCTTTTGAGGCCTTCACAACATCTCGTTCTTGGTGCCCGTGCCTGCGTCCGGAATTCGCGGCATTTTCCCGACTGATAGCGAACGCACATGCATTGACTCCACGATATCCGGTAGCTTATTTGCACGATCAACGGACTGATCACCACGACTCCTGTTTGGTCACACGGACCAATTAAGTTCCACGAGAAAACTTGGGTTTTGATATAATGTCTGCGGCGTCTCAGAGTACCACGCGTTCTGAAAGCAACTCCGCACATCTCGAGGACCTCAATCTCTACTATTATGACGCACCCAAGACATCCGAAGGTGAAACTATAGCAAAGAAGCCCACTTTCTGGAGAAAGGTAGTATCTTGGATCAGACCTGGCTATTTAATTGACCACCTAGATTACCCGTCGCTCAGACAAGTTTTGCCGACGTTCCTTCAGGTGTGGGTGACCGTTGTTCTCTCGGTAGTTCCTCGGACAAGCGCGTGGATAGGCAATGCCACTTATTTGATGCAAATATTAGGTTTCATCTGCCCCGTCGGGGGATTTCTGGTTTGCATCAACGTAATCTTGGCAATTTCGTGCTTTTCTGCGATGGTTATCGGCTGGCTCTTCACCGTTGTGGCTCTAGCTATTGCCACTGCTATACGTGGCTGGCCCACTGATCAGGATATTGTTGATGAATTAATCAGGGAGGGAAAATGTACTCAAGAAAACGCTTCCCTGTGCATGGTTGGGCAGTTTTTTACTGGGCGGTACTTAGATGCCAGAGCTACTGTGGTTTTTGCCATATCATTGGTTTTGGGAATCACATGCTTTGGTATCTTTCTGAGAATTCACAAGATGGCACGACTTGTTTTTGTCACTGGATGTATTTCGATTATAATCAACACCTGTTACTCGGTGTTTTTTCCTATATTTATTCCTTTGGAGGTTGGTCTTCTGATCATAAAACCGGCAGGTATTGCCTTTGCTCTAAAGATCATACTTGCATGCTCGATCTTTCCATTTACTTCAAATTTCAAGTACTTTGATGTTGCAAGTCGGATTCTCGCCACTCTCATAGATGTTTCTTCGAGAAATGAGAGTTTTTTCCTGACGATGAAACCATCAGAAGACTCCTTCGCGAATTACCAAGGGCTCATGAAAGATATTCAGGACACAAGAGTAAAGTTATCTGCCATAGACGTGTTTCTCGCTAGCTCTCGTTATGAAGTTTCGTATGGAAGATTCACCTCTCGAGATGCCCATGAATTCAGTTCCAGAATCAAAGCGTTGCTAAATACTTACCTGGGTTACGAATATTTCTACGTACTGATGCAAGAAAGGAAGGAAATCTTAAAAGAAGTTTTCTATCCTAAAACGCGCCGCGGAAGTTTATCTAATACGAACAACTCTGGACAATCTAAGCTATTTGCCGCATTTAGTCACACCTATAGAGAGGTGGGGAAATTCGAAGATAGTAAGGTACAGCAGCTTTTCAAGAAAAAGTATCTCGATGACACTAAACGAGATCTAACTACTCTCAAAGATCTAGATATTGTCACTGACCATATAAAAGATGCACATGCCTGTTATCTCGGCCAAATGTCAGATGCTCTCAAAGTTGCGCGAGATTGGCTTGCTGATGCGAATGAGTTCCGTATTTACCGGGTTTTCAACTCAAAACAATGGGCTGAAAAGCAGAAACAGCGGCATGCGGAAGTTGTGGCTGCCCGCAAAAATCTCAAAGATTTCATGAAAGTTCATCAAGAGGCACAGAATGAACTTAGTGTCAAGATGTTGGAGGGCATGGAAGGACATGAGCAAATCCTCTCATTAATTAGCCAGACCTCACTTTTCCTCTTCTTGAGCAAGCAAGTGGCTTTCCAGCTCCTTGCTTTGTTTGATTTTTTCTTGAAAATTGATGAAAAACGACCTAAGCCTGTGGTCAATTGGCCATGGAATGAAACTGAAGATCCAAACACAGTCGACGATCAAGTTGGCGGAGAAAATCCATTAAACCCCAAAGCCCATCCTCGTGATCCAGATTCCTTGACCCCTCAGACGCCGTTACAACTTCTCATGTGGGGTATTTCCAAGATTTACAGCACACTTCTCAAAGAAAACTATAGCTACTGGGTTCACTGCGCAATACTAGTTAACTTTTGCGCCTTCCCTTTTTACTTCAAACACTCTGCGCACTTCTTTTACTCGTGGAAGTTAACCTGGTTTCCCGTCATGTGTGCCGTCTCTACTTCGCAGTACTCGGCTGATAGTGTTTACATGTTCTCGACAAAAGTTGTCTATACATTCATTGGTGCAGTCGTAGGAATGGTTGCCTGGTATATCTCAACTGGGCTGGGAAATGGGAATTATTACGGCTATTCTGTTGTTTGTGCGGTTGTTTATTTCTGTGCAAGCTTCTACCGCCATTTCTCAATCCATGCATTACCCGTTGCAGGAATTATGGTATGCATTACGCCGACCTTAGTTTTGGGAACAAGCTGGGTCGATTCCCAGTACCATTTGTCGGATGTTGGTGTCGGTTGGAGAGTTGCGGCTGTCAGATGTGTCAGTGTAATAGCTGGTCTCTCTGTTGCATTCTCGACGACTTTTTTTCCACGTGTGAGAAGTAGTAAAGCAGCTTTTCGGAAAAAACTAGCTTCCACAATTGAAAGTTTGAATGGTATACAAAACCAAGTATGCAACTTTGCTTTACAAAGGTATGATGACCCCGATGTGCACATTCGCATCATAGATGACAAGCTTTCGAACGAGATCCGAGCCCTTCTTCTTAAACTTGCGGGCATAAAGGGGACCATGAAATCAATACAGTACGAAACACCATTGACGGGAGATTGGCCAATAGAAAAATATGAAAAGCTTCACAAGCTTATCGTGAGTATAACTCAGCTCTACTTCTTACATTATCGATTGCTCGATCAAGTCAATGATACAGATGCATGGATACCACATATGGTTAATCGAGCTGCTTGGAATCAACAAGAGTTTTTATCGCTGTTGGTTTCTTTAACCTACATGGCTTCTGAATCGTTAAGACTTAAGATTGAAATGCCCGAAATCACCACAGCTACATTATCAATAAAGCATTTGGAAGTATTGTCGGAAATGTGGGGAACTCAAGGTGTGTCTTTAAATGAGAGAGTGTATACGAAGAGAAAAGACAGTCAGCTGCTGCAAATTCGTCGCCGTGCCCTTCAAAAGCTCGACTTTGAAAACCTTTTGAGCCCTGATGGTCGACTAAATGTCGTTGCTCTACTTATCACGCACATGATTTATAAACAGATTGACGAAGCTGTACTTGTGGTAAAGGGGCTAGTTGGCGAAAAGTACAATTATGATATGAGATTGTTTGAGTTCTAGCCAGTCACGAGAATAGTCATTCCGTCTCTTCCTTTGATTGGATATCTAGAATTATATCCCCATAGTGGATACGAAGAACGGCCGCAAAGCGTTACTTTACATTACAAAAGAACATTATATCATCTGAAAAAATCAAAACTATACTTAACTATTCTATCCTTTCGGATCAGCCCGCATTACTTATCCTCGTATCACTCTCCTTCATTTGATTGTATTTTTTATATATGCATTATTATCGTTAGTGTTCAACACCCTTCACTTTTACAACTCCAACTTGATTCCCTTTTCTCTGGCAGCCTCGCCGTACTTCTTAATTCTGATAGATTGAACAGCAATGAAACCAGAAGTGTCCTCAGGAGAGAAACCAGTCAATTCATCCATAGAAGACTCGGTCTCATCGTATAACTTCTCGGTGTCAGAGTATCTACCCAAGACAGACACGGAACCCTTGTAAGCTCTAGCTCTGACGGTACCGTTGACGGTGATTTGGGAAGGAGGAATCATGGATCTCACGTACTCACACTCAGGAGTGAAGTACATACCGTTGTACAACAACTTAGCGTAAGAGACAGTGACGAATTGGTCTCTCAAGGCTCTGACTTCTCTGTCCAATGTCAAACCTTCCAAATCAACGTGAGCAGTTCTCAAGATGGTCAAACCTGGGGTCTCGTAACAACCTCTAGATTTGATACCAATGAATCTGTTCTCAACAATGTCGATTCTGCCGACACCGTTTCTTCTGGCCAAAGAGTTGGCCTCAATGAACAACTCAACTGGGTCAGTGACGACCTTCTTGCCACCATCAAGAACCAACTTGACTGGCAAACCCTTCTCAAAAACAACAGAGAAGTCCTCTGGGGTCTCTGGAGCATCTGTTGGGTCGACAGTCAACTTCCACATGTCCTTTGGAGGAGTGGTGTTTGGGTCTTCCAAAATACCCGCCTCAAAAGAGATGTGAGCCAAGTTCTCATCAGTGGACCATGGCTTGGCCTTGGTTTGAGCAACTGGGATGTTCTTGGAAGCAGCGTAATCCAACAAGTCTTTTCTGCCTGCGAATCTGTTGAAGAACACTGGGTCTCTCCATGGAGCAATGACCTTGACGTCTGGCTTCAAGGCGTAGAAAGACAACTCAAAACGAACTTGGTCATTACCCTTACCGGTACATCCGTGAGAGACGGCAAAACAGCCCTCTTGCTCAGCAACCTCAATTTGTGCTTGAGCAATGACTGGTCTGGCCAAAGAAGTACCCAAAAGGTAGACGTTCTCGTAAATGGCATTAGCCTGGATAGCAGGGAAACACACATTCTCAACGAATTGCTTTCTGACATCAGCAACGACAAACTTGGTGGCACCAATGGCCAAGGCCTTTCTCTCGGCCTCCTCGAAGTCCTCCTCTTGACCAATGTTGGCCAAAAAGGCAATCACCTCGTAACCTTCTTCAAGCAACCAGGCGAGAATGACGGAGGTGTCCAAACCACCAGAGTAAGCCAAACAAACTTTTCCTTTAGACATTTTTTTTTTTTTATGATAGAATTTGATAAATTCTGAGTATATGTGTGATATAAAGGAAGGAAGAAAAGAAAAAATTGATGGGCGATTGACGAGAGGGCAGGGGCACCTTTATACTGATTGCCGACCGCGGTAAAATTTTCAATTTCCTATTTGGGATCCCTGCATATAATGTGACTCATAGGCGCTGGTGACGGGATCTTCAAAAGGTTCGTTCCTTTAAGTACTCCCCCGAGAATTGTTTCGGCATATTGCTCCGGTTAATGGTACACTAATAAATTCAAGATTTTTGTTAATTAACAAATAAATAAAGACACATATTTAATTGATTAATGGGGTTTAAAAAGAATATGCATTGACTCATTCGCACACGTGATCTGAATAAGATAGATAAAGAAGTGAAAATGCGCGAACGTTCGTTCGCTGGCAAAAGCGCTTTTCACGACGCGCAGATTTGACTCCGACGAATCCCGGGTCGCGCACGCATGAATTCAAGAAATTTGTATGGCAATCTATGGAAGCTGAAGATTCATATTTTTATATGTATAAAACAAAGATCTGGTTATAGTGTTTACTAGGGGGTTTTTTTATAGAAAATTGTGTTTTATTTTACTGAAATTAACTAATTTTCACTTTTTTCAAGATCTCTTAGATCTTAATTTTATGAAATTAGTTTCCAAAAGTTAAAAAAATACAAGGAGTAGAATCTCTTTTGTAATTTTGAAATGCCAAAAATAAATAGAAAGAACCTTATCAAGCTTATTTATTCTAAATATAGGTAAATAATAATAGAACATAGTAATTTTTAATATGGTCTATTTCTTTTTGCCTTGTGTAAGCTCTTTCCTATGAGAGTTATCTTTTCTAAGGAAACAGGTCGCGACGCTGCTGAAAGATCATTCGATGAAACTTAATTTGAATGAGTAATAAAAATGAGAGTCAAAAAACAAAAACCAATCAACCTTGCTTTTGAATACAAAATTTTAAATTACTATCAAGTTTTTTACATTCGTATGGAGGAACTTAGCCATTGTGAAACATTGACTTGCGAGTCTAGCTTGTCCATTCAGTCGCCGCAGTGAAGGTGCCAATCAATCATTTCGTCACATGCAAAAATAGAATGAAATGGGTGTTTATTTGCGTCAATGATAGAAAATTATACCTTGAAATTATCGGTATTTTATCATATAAACGATATATAGAACATTTTGAATCAATATATACATTAACAAAAAAGAATATATAGCGGAATTAAGAAGTGATACTGCGGACAAGGTACCCAACAATTAGATTGCACGAAAAAAAATACGTGTCTCACATGAGGTATATGCATATAATTTGGGAATAGGAGTATAAAAGTCATTCAATAAATTGAACACTGAAGAGCCATTCCGACCGTATCTACAGATAAACGAACTACCATCTTTGAGAGTCTTCTCAATTACTGTATTCAATAAGGATATTTATTCCAAACACAGGACCCTCTTATTTACACATAAATTGGACTTTTTATTTGGTTTCAGTTCTTTTCACTACATTGAAAGCCCCTCATATAGTTCATTCATCAGCTTTTCAGCATGGTGTATGTCGCTATTTAGATCTTTTCATTGGGCTTACAGGACCGCGTGACTGAACCGACTCAACAATTTGAAATGATTTTGTTTGTAGGCCAAATATTCTGGAGGCTTGTATACAGAACAAGACTCAAATTCGTGGAATGAATATATAAACGGCATTTAAGCGGTATTTTTCTGCCCAATTCTTTCACTTATCTGGTTAAAGCACACAATAAGCACTGGAAAACTTATCAAATCCTTTATATTTTCTTCTTTTGGGTAGATATTTTATTTTTTACCAGTGAGACTCAATCTATTTTAGTGAGTCATCGCATGACTCGACCTTATGATTCAAGCGAGCGTTGGTTGGTTGCATTCGCACCCAAAAAAAATACTACACATGATCACGAGTCATCCTGGAAAGTCATCTTATGAATCACTCATGAGTGAAGACAAAAAGCCCGGTATGACCCAAGTCATACGACAAAAGCTAGGATTTACCGACGATCGGCTCTGGAAAAGGCTACTGGCCCGACGGTTGGAGCTTATTGATGCTCTAGATCTTAGCTCAAAAAAGGCCAGTGAACAAGAGGAGGAGATCTCGAAGGTGGCTGAAATTCTTCGTGTGGAGTTCCACTACGATCTCCAGTACTATGCGGAATTTGACCAACTAGTTAAGGTAGCAGTGCAAAGCGCAAGAAGAAACCGGAAACGGGCGTCAAAAACGGGTCGAGCCAATGTCAAAAGGCGTTCTTTGGACAGTGAGTCACATTCAGAACCTCCTTCAACTGCAAATTCTTCAAGGAAACATTCAACGAGCCTAGGATCCCACCCAGATATCCACCCAAGCAGTACAAACAATCATTCAGGAGGCTCAGAGAAGAACCTGTTCCTTTCAGAAATCACAAACCTAAATGCAGACGGGTTTGACTCGATCTATGACATGAGCTACTCTACTTCCAGGATAATCAGTACTCTGGACAGGTCGCGTGCGGCCATTGATTCCATCATTAAACCAGCAAATATCGAGAGAAAATTATCGAACCCCGGTATAAAATTGCCACCACTACTGAACGTGAATGTTACACCTCGCCATCAAGAAAACGAAAAGGTGCTTCTGACGTTACGGTCGTCGCTCCTTTGGCTAATGAAAAGGTCGAAGCTGTGTCTCAGTCTGGCCTCGCTGCATATGAATGAGTCACTCAAAACTATAGGCCAATCTTCCATTACAGCAGCCAATGCTCTCATGCTCGAGAGCTCATTTTCAGAGCTTTCGCATACGTCTGTGGAGTATTTGCGCGAACGTATATCACTGGAAGATTTCCAAGCAAGGTTCTATCGTAGCCTTGACCCGGAATGCCCAGTATCTAGCTCTTTGGACAACGAAACCGCTGTTTCTACACTCCAGACCCTAGTTGGCTGTTGTGTTAAAGACTTTGGGTTCGACTCCGTCTTGTACCTTATTGGGGACGCGTCATACCTCTTGATATTGCAAGAGTATCCGCTCGTTCTGCGCTCTTCAGTTCCTTTCAGACGCACACCAGACGCACTACAAGTGCCAATGGGATTCCAGAGGGATCCTGTAAAAGGACAACCTGCTTCATTGAGTAACTTGGCTGCAATTGCCTCTGAGCTTCGCAGCCAGGCTGTTACTGCGCCTACAACCCCAAATACTTCTCCATCTACTACATCACTTCAACCTGCAAAGCCAAGTACAGAAAACTATTTAAGGTTAACATCAATTCCGACAGATGCAGAAACCGATAGAAAACAGGTGAAGCTTCGATTTTTGTCATCGTCTCTTAATTTCACGTTTCCCATGAAAAACTCTGCCCCTCCTAGATTTGTTGAGATCGTGGACAATGCAAGGCAAGCGTTCAAACTCAACGACAACCAGGTTTATGGTCTAAGAAATAGTAAAAGCGGGCTTGTCATCAACACCGATTTTGACTTGGAACAAATCTTTTCTCACGAGCAAGAAATCGAGCTTGAAGTGTTCACCCAAAAATTTACCCCAATCCCAATCTGCGAGATTACCTCGGCAATAACCCCGAGTCCCAGTACAGATGATAGAGCCAAGATAGTTTTACCATTGCCCGTGAGACAAAATATACCGCCTGTATTACGGTCGCCCATTGACCCAAGCCATCTGCCAGGATATCCGCGCGCTGCACTCTTACCCAAATTCCAGCCATTACTTTGACACCATTATAAGTGTCATGATAATGTGCTATTTAAATGTACATATATAATTTTCCAACCTGGAATACAGCTCATTCAATCATAAAGCATACATGCTTAAGTTTCTTAGGTATGGCTGTTGACAGTCGGATTCTCTAGATCTGTTGCGTACTTGAAGTACGTGCGCGCATGTGCCGGGCCGATTTAAGATGCTCTCTGATACGACGATATTGGAAATCTTTATATAATCCTACAACGTAATTTCAAACAAGAATAAGACTTCGGCCAAAACAAAATGGACCATCAAAACAATATAAATACAATACTGCTATCAGATAGGTCTTACAATACCACTGAATCGACTGAAAGGCAGATAAATATCTCAAATCAACAACCAAATGAGGCCCAAGAAGAACAGGACGACACTTCAAGCTCCAAACAGGCAGTATCGGTTCCCAGAGCAAATTACGTGCCTCCATTAAACTTTTCCCTTGTTGAGGATGGTATTTATCGAAGCGGTTTTCCAATGCCTATAAACTATCCTTTCTTGAAGCAGCTCAAAATAAAAACAATTATATACTTGGGAGATTTGGGGGAGGAGAAGCCCAAGAAGAAAAAAAAAGAAGAAAACGGTTCGAAATCAGATAAATTGTCTAAACCAGGCGAAGCTTCTAATACAGAAAAAGAAGAAAACCAACCTGGAGAGAAAGACGAGACAGCTAAAGAGAAAAAACCCAAGAAGGATAAGCATGGCACGGCAGAGATATTCGACAATTATAAAGCATGGATAGCCACTACAGATATTAAGTTCCATCATTTGGTGATGCATTCCTCCCAAGAACCTTTCATTCTGAACACAGAGGAGGGAGCCCAGATGGCTTTAATTGGGGCTTTGAGTCTCATGCTAGACAAACAGAACTTCCCTATTCTAATACATTCTAACAAGGGCAAACATAGAATAGGAGTGTTGGTGGGCTTGATGAGAAAGCTCTTCCAAGGATGGTGCATGAGCGGGATATTTGAGGAATACGAAAAATTTGCCATGGGAAAGTCCGAATACGATTTGGAGTTCATTGAGCTATGGCAACCGGAGTTGTCCTACGAGGAGAAACACCTTCCGGAGTTTGTCAGGATATGACACAGGAATCACCCTGACACATAATTGAAAGATTATGTCTATTCCTAATATACTAGTTTGAGAGGCATTTATCACACAAGTCTGATCCAAACTTCTATTACAAATTCCTAGCATCTCAAGAGTTGTTCTTCATTTCTCGCAACTTGGCCATAACTTCCACGGGATCAGACTCGCCAGTAGCCTGAAGCACTTGCGGATCACTGAGACGCATGAACGGGTTGAATTCGAGTTCATCGCCTATCGTGGACTTCCCCGCAGTGAAATCGTTTTCCTCCACAAGTGTCTTTAGTTTTGAAATAGCTGTATTATGCAATACCTTTTCACTAAACTTCAAGTTAGACTTAGTATACTCATGTCCGGAATATACAACGGTTTCTACAGGCAACTTCGCAAGAATGTCATTCAAAGCAACACTCATCTGAGCGGCGTTTCCTTCAAAGAAACGTCCACATCCACTAATGAAAAGTGTGTCACCCGTAAAACCGCCTTTTTGACCCGTCTTCGAGTCTTTTGCGTAGTAGCAAATAGAGTCTTGTGTGTGACAAGGTGTATGCAATGCGGTGATGGAGATATTATCCCCTAAATCAACCACTTCTTGGTGGGACGGAGTATAAGTGACCAATTCAGAGTCTTTACCACCGATAATGGGCAAGTCCGGATATTTTTTATGGAACGTTTTATTTCCGCCTGCATGGTCCCAGTGGTGGTGGGTGTTAACAATGGCCTTTAGTTCCAAGTTTGGTTTTTTTTCGTCGAAATAGTTCAACACATCACTAGGAAAGGCTGCATCTATCAACCAGCCATGTCTGGTAGAATCGTCAATTATAAGATATGCATAGTTATTTGACTCACCCCAAGAGCAAGGAATGGGAGCGATGTGCATTTTGCGGAAGGTCTGGAAAGTTTTTAAGAAGCTTTTGTTGAAAAATGTTTGCCTTCCAGTGTTGCTGCCACGAATATTTGGAGTTCCTATATAGTCACAAGACGATTTGGTAGAGGTGCAGTAGGAAACAGTTTTGGTAAGGGAGTTGGATGCACTTCTTATTTTTATACAGGCAAATATATTTCCAGGTGATTGGGGTTGACTTGAGTCTTCTAAAAGAGATCAATGAACTTGAAGTGTGTCCAAAAGCTCTCTGTGGAAATCCCATCTTTGATATAGGCTGACTCAGCAAGTGCAAGCGTGCATGAGATTGGGTGCGGTGGTGGGGGCAACGGCAGAGTGTTCCGAGGGTGATGGTCTGAGCCTGTCGGTGGGCCGCGGATATCCTGAGTCCACCGCGGCTTTCAGATTTTTGAATGCATTGTTGTATTGTAACCGTGGAAGAATCTCGATTTAATAGTTTTCCTTTTGGACAAAATATTTGGCTATTTTTGAATTTTGTCTCGATTCTATTGGGGGCGCTTGTGCCTTATCATTCTTTTTCCTGTTTCGATCGGTCTGTTGAGCCTAGAGAGACGCTTGTAAATTACTACAATGCACGGTTCTGAACAATAGTCGTATGATTACGAAGTTTTCCAATAGTCTTTTTTGTTTGTTTGAACTAATCAAGTTGATAATTATAATCAAAATATATAGGTCGGTTAGAAATGGTTTTTGTGGCTGGGGTACTCAATCTGGAAGTTGTGTCGCCATTAGTAACCCACACTAAGTAGTCTCGATATGTGTGGGTTTTCTTCTTCATAAAACTGCTAATCAATTCACATATTATGGAGTCTTCATTATTTTAATAAGCCCTTCTATTTTTGAGAAATAACACTGGAATCAAAACAAAAAACAAAAACAATAGTAGACTTATTTTCCGATTTTATTATAAGAATGGTTGCCCCAAATACATTCAGAGTATTCACTGGGACGGGCCACGGAAGGGTATTTAGAACAAGTAAGCACTCATCTGAAAGCACTTGGAAGCAGGTTCAAAATTTTCTCAATAATCGCAGAATATCGATCTCAGACAAGAAAAAAAGACCCCAAGAATATCAAGTGGTGTCACCTTTATTTGACGCGTCACTACCTGACCACGAAAAATTACGGTTCCGTAAACTTAACCACTGATCCCATAACTTTTCTCATTGGGCGTCATACTAACAATTAAACCCTTCCAATGATTTCCAATAGCATCAAAAGACTGATAGTATTTCCCCAAAAAGAAAAGTTTATTATTGTTTCTTTTCGTGCCATCTCATGGATGCAACTTGACGCGCTCAAACCTGGCAATTTGCCTACTGAGCATATGCTCACCATGTACTACATAGACCACAGGCAAATGAAATGGATAGCTTAAACGTCTAAATTTTTCCACTTTCCACGCGTGTTCTTCTCACATATACCATGAGACTCTATTTGACTCCCATGTGGGTATTTTGGCTCATGTCCATTTTTGTGGTCTCTGCAGAAAAGTTCCAGTTCGATCTCGATGCAGTTGGTTCATTCACAGATAACTCTACCCAGAAAACTTACCAGAGTTTGTCGGACGATTCTCTTCTCTGGGGTCCATACAGATCGGGAAATTATCTTGGAATCCGCCCGAGGATCCCAAAATCTCTTATGTCGGGGCTTTTTTGGTTCAATACGGACTCACCCCGTGGACTTCTGTCCATTAGACACGCCTATGAGCAGGGTCATAACCTCGCAAAGGCCAACTGGATCAGCTTTGATCCCAGAGTTGGCGGTAAACAATTCATCTCCGATAATGACTGCCACATAGACATCACCATTGATTTTGTGAAAAGCAATAATGGCAAAAACTGGGCAGTCAAGGTCAATGCGGTGCCTCACGATGGTTTTGAAGACATTTCAACGTCCTTTGTTTGGTATTCCGGATTAGAGGGTGAGGAACACAATGAAGTGTCTATGGAGACGGTTCCTTCGGGGTTCTTAAAACGCGATAACCCTTTTGACGCAAGCGGATACGAGACTGTTCGTTTATCCGGATTCTCGAAGGAACTAGGTTTATTTGAAATGCTGATCAACGACGGAGGGAAAAATGTCCAAAATGTTCACTCTACTAAAGGCAATTTCCCTTTTCCAGAATTAGACACCACACTTAGTCACCACTTAAGTCTTCGTGTCCCAGATGGCAATGTTTGGCGTGCTTCTGAAATATTTGTGACTTTGTTGCAGGACTCCATTCAAGATTTAGCCGAAAATCACCAAGAAAAGGTCAACAGGATCCCTACTCATCAGGGACTTCTCATGCGGGACTTGAACCACTACGAGGGAAACATGCATTTCATCCAGAAAGTATACCAAGGTTCTTGTGAGTTCGACATCGTTTACAATGAAGGTACATCAAACCCTGCAGAGTCCATTACGTTTTCTAATATCAATAACCGCATCGAGGATATTTCCACAAGCTAGATGCAAAGTTCTCGAACTACTTCCCTCTTCCAGGGTTTTCAGAAAGCGAAAAATCTTTTGCCAAAGAACTTCTTTCGGGGCTTTTAGGTGGTCTCTCGTACTTTCATGGTGACCATATGGTTGATAGAACCACTTCCTTTGATGATGACGATTTGCCTGTCAACATCAACGGAGAAGTACATCTCCCAAAGCTCGACGGACAGCGCGAAGGTCCGTTCGAATTATTTTCTCTCGTTCCTTCTAGGCCGTTTTTCCCCAGGGGTTTCTACTGGGACGAAGGGTTCCATTTACTTCCGATCCTTGACTTCGATTCCGACTTAGCTCTTGAAATCGTTAAATCATGGTTCAATTTAGTAGACGACCAAGGATGGATTGCAAGGGAGCAAATATTGGGCGATGAGGCCAGGTCAAGAGTCCCTGCAGATTTTGTGGTGCAGAGCAGTGCCGTGGTTAACCCACCCACTTTAATGCTTGCCTTCACACAATTACTTGAAAAGGCCCAGAAACCCGGTATTCAGCAGAATGTTGATGAGATTGAGGGCGATTTGACCAAAGACCAGCTTGGGCTGATTTTGATCAACAACCCCAGCTTGCTTAATGATTTCACTAGAGACATTTATCCTAAGTTGAAACTTCATTACGACGGGTTCCGTGCTTCACAACAGGGAGAGGTCGACGAATTTGAAAGAGGATCTAATCGAGAGATTTATAGATGGAGAGGAAGAACTTCAACCCACAGCTTGGCATCTGGTCTCGATGACTATCCAAGAGTCCTTCCTATGGATGTGGCTGAGCTCAACGTTGACCTTTTATGTTGGGTTGGAGTTATGACCCGTTCGATCAAGAAAGTGGCCGAAGTTTTAGAAATCCCAGAGGATGTTGAGATTTACTCGCAGATCGAAAACAATATCATAGAAAATATCGACAAATTCCACTGGTCAGAAGAAGATAAAACTTACTGCGACGCGTCAGTCGATGACGATGACGAGCATGTATTGGCGTGCTTCAAGGGATATATCTCGCTTTTCCCCTTCTTGACAAAGTTTATTCCAGAGCAAAGCGTGGATAAGTTGGAACACATTGTGGATCTTTTGGCAGACCCTGATGAACTCTGGTCAGAGTTCGGTATAAGATCTCTCTCTAAGTCAAGTGAGTACTACCGTACAGCTGAAAACTACTGGAGATCGCCTATTTGGATGAACATCAACTATTTGGTGCTTGAAAGTTTGGCACATTACAACGATGTCTCCAGTGCTTATCTCTCTGACACACTCAAAAGCAAGATCGACGATGTTTACACCAATCTTCGCGCAAACCTAATCGAGAACGTTAGGCTGGAATGGGAGAGGACCGGTTTTGTGTGGGAGCAATATGATGATCAAACGGGCTCGGCCAGAGGTGCAAAGAACTTTGTTGGCTGGTCTAGTTTGGTTCTTCTTATGATGTCAATGCCGGCATCATTGGCCTAAACTGAGAGGTACGACGGCCATAGACTTGCATTTTTTATAGACAATTTGATTTGTGCAATACTATTTTAGATTTTCATGCAGTTAGATTGCAATATAAGTTTCAAAACAATTCTAGCTTGACTATAAACGCATATCGATATTTATATAGAATTCACGATTTTTTTTTTTTTTTTTTTTTTTGATTCTCAGTACCCCAGCTTTTATAAGGCGTGCTATGTACAAGAGCAGGTGCGATATCAATCCGCAAGAACGATATCCACCTCTACACTATACTTTTACACCACCCATAAAATGCAAAAGAAACCACACAATGATAGCTCAAAATCATTCACTCTGTTCCGATTTTCACAAAGTACCCATGATAAAAAACTGGCACAGAAAGCTCGCTTGAAGGAGAAAATCAACAAGGTCATTCTCAATTATTTGGTGGAAGAAGGGTTCCAAGCTTCCGCGGCGGCTTTGGCCCAGGAGGCCGCAGTTCCGTTGGTCAATGGCGATTCTGGACATAAGGACGACCCCAAGGACTTGATGGGCGCTACATCAAATATGCTCTTACCACGAGGACTTGGTATGCTGCCATACTACGAGGGTAGTCTTTCTGCTGGACACGACAAAGGAGTAGTGAAAGGGTATGCCTCGATTGAGAAGAGAAAGCAGATAAAGTTTCTCATTCTCCGAGGAGATATCTCTGGAGGCAATCCGCGTCGTAAGTACTTATTACCCCACGGTTTTGGACGCAAACAACTTGCTTTTATTCAAGCTCCTACGGCTCAACTTGATTGAGATGATCCGCAACCACAAATCATCCTCTAAACCCACCCCCAAGATTTATACCGAATCCCCTTCCAAAAAACCGCTGGCCGGTGATGTAAGCTCTACCGCGGATGATTCAGACCGGGAATTTTTGTATAATATCTTGACATTTGTACGGGAAAACCTATTGAATAAGGTGACGCACTCCATGGATTTGTTGAGGCAGTTAGAGGTCACCATGAGCTTGCTCTGCTTTGACTTCGATCACCAGAAACCGGCCCATCAAATGTCGGAATTGCCTGAAGAGTTGCGCAATTTGCTCAATTTGTCTCTTAGAAATGAGTGCTACCGAGCAGTCAACAGTGTGATTATAGATTTAGATACCTCAGGTACACCAGAGAGCCACTTCCGTGGGGGTTCTCTCAATGAGATTAAACTCTCTCTGTCTCAGGCAAAGCCAGTGCCGCAATATTACCTGTATCCCGACGAACTGGACTCAAGTGACGTTGAGATCAACCCTGGTCCAGATGTATTAAAGTCGATCGAAAGCATGATCACCTCGGTTCCGGAGTTATCGGCCCAAGTGCCTTTACAAGCAAACACCACAAAGGGGTTCTCTGATGCGGTGCCCGAGGAAGGGGGTACCAATTCAAAGCTCGAGGAAATTGCTAAGTTATGGCTTGCTACAGAACTGATTCTTCTCCTCGAGAAATTTATCCCGAAGAAGCGCTACTTACAGGATCACGATGATGAATACTTTCATCTCTGAGAAGATTCATAGATTTCAAGAGGATGCGAGGAATTGTTACATTTTACTTTGTTTATTTCCTGTTACTTTTGGTTTGGTATACTTCTTTTGCTTCTTCTTCTAACAAAAACCTAGAACCTCTTTTATGACTAATTAGTCTTGCTATCATTATTCAGACTCCTATTTTGCCTAACCGAGGCCCAGGTATAGTCGATCAAACAAGAATAATTCCATCAATCACATTTCCTGTCTCGATATGGATCTTGCTCAAGTAGGTCTTGTTGTGACTGGGTTTTACCTCTTCCGTCTTATTATTAAAGATCAAGACATCGTCAAGCGATACTCCTTTGAGCTCTGAGTAGAACTTTGCTTTTATTGAAGAGCGGAGGAAAGTGGCGAGGGTCTTTTCGCGGAGATGTTCAATTGTCGACCCAAGTTCCGGCTCAGGGTTGTTTTCAAAGTCCTCCGGACTAAACTCAAAGTGGTACTTCACAAATTGGTTGAGCTCAAAGAGATTTGTACCCTTTTCATTTAGTGTTTTCCAGTTGAGGATGTTATATGGGGACTGTTTTTTAAGCTGATAATACAGCCTGACATTTTCAGCATCGGTTTTCTTTGCAATGTTCAACCTAACATAAACATGGGCACAATGAACAGGGACTTCTTTGAATATATCCTTGGCGTGGTATTCCCATAACCCGATATATATACCCGACCAGTAGAGAAGCTCGTACCAAAATAACACGACAAATCCAATAAAGAGACACTCAGTGATGACTTTTGACACGGGATTTTGGATGAGACTGCTGGTGAAGTTGTGTTGCGACAAAACCTTCACGAAGTCAGCATCCAACTTTATCACGTAGGAATACACGGCACCTATGGTACTCATTGGAAGGGTATTATTGAGTTGTGGAATTGGTGTAGCCGAACATCGGCTCATTTTCTTGGTGGAGTAGACAGTATGAAGGAATTCCCGATAGCGCATTGCATGCGGCTCAGACGAGACCATCCCAACATTTTTGAAGCGGTGTAATTACGCAGATATTCGCAGAACAAAGATAACGCGAGAAACAATGCAAACTAGAGAAATGGTCTTAATATTTGAAAAATTGAATAGCGTATTTTCTCGTGGAGTCTCATTCTACAAATACCTTCTTTGCAGATTATACGAGACTGCGCGTTTGATTTATGTAGCGTTTAAACTGGGCCGCGTTTTATTTTGCAAGTTCAATGAAACACAGCTTGGGCATATTTATGCGAACCTTTATTATACATTGAGAAATCTGGCCTTTTTCGTAATTCAGCACGGAAGTGCAATGGGGGATGTAATACAAAATCCTTTCTTGGGTCTCATCCTTTCTTGGGTCTCAGAAATCCACATATGTTTACCCTGGGAAAATCACCCAAGAGTCCTTGATCTCAGCGTACACAGATGAAGCATTCTCTTCGGATCTGAGTATGCATAACATTAAATTCTCGGATACGGAGTCACAAAATTTCATTTTGTGCTCAGTGTCATCCTTTGTTTCGCTTCACAAACGATGTTGACGAAGCGATGTTTTTGGGAAAGCAAGAACCACTGTATTCCACATAACAGTTTCGTATTCATGACGTCTTTTTCAGCGTGCGATAGAAAATATTTTTGCAATTTGAAGACGCTGGAATCAACCCACAATGGTGTCAGTTTTTTTTTTCTTTAGAAAACCACGTACAACGACTCAGAAGGAGGCTCGATATTGAACGACGCGTGTGACGTAGAAACCTCCTTCATGAGCTGGATCTTCTTATCCAAAGGCCACAATGAAGGAAGCGATTTATCGGTTTCGTCATTTGATTCTGCTGCCTCCAATGGCAGATTGGGCGACGATCCAGCATCTTCATCGGCGCAAGGAATTCCGTTAGCCGAGGAGTAAATATCGGTGCTTTGAGACCCAGAAATGGTGCTCTTAAGGTTATACTGATCACCGGACCCATTTGAAAGAAAAGTCGATACATCGATAAGATTATCGCTTAAATCGTTGACTATCACGGAGAGCTCGTTCTGACGTTGTTGCTGTTTCAAAAGGCTTTCGTGGAGATCTTCGTCCGAGTAGATGTTATTGCTTCCTAGTAAAGATGAGCGCTCATTGTAGTCACCGTCGTCTTTGTTTAAGCCAAGACAAGAAAAGCAAATACCCATGGCTAGTTTTGTGGGGAAGGGTATGAGTTTGTGGGATTTACATCGAGTGGGAAAGAACAGAGATTGTGCGGCCACGCCATGTAGCTTAGTCACGTGATGTGCAGGTGATTGAGTATTGTAGGCACCAACTGAAGACGGTATTTTTTTAATTTCCTATGTGGGCCAGGGTGCGCGGAAATGAACAGAAGTTATTTGCACTTTCACAAATTCTATAGTAACACTTCGTACTTTCCGTGTTCTATAACTTTATGTGTCAAGTACGAGATATCTTGTATTGAGTGTATGGAGATAACTTACAAAGCATAACTGAGAAAAAAAAGGATGTCTTGTTGACTGCTTTGGGGCGCAAGATGTATCCCAACAAAATGCTTTCTTTATCTAGACCGCGCGATAGCTGCTTGTCATTGATTAAAAGACCAAATACCTTTATGTGATCGAAACTGCATTTAGAACAGCCGCTGAAATTTAAAATGAGAAGAAGTAAAAGAGTCCTTGAAGGTATCAAAATGATCTTCTACGCACCCCTTTTCGGGTTTTCTTGGCTGTTCGGTAATCTTCAATATTATATGAACGAAAGCCCACGAGAACTACATTCATTGCTCAAACCTAATCTCTGTATAAGAAGAAAACATCTGATAGATCTAACCTTCAAAATTTTTTTTCAATGGGTACCGCGTTTTCTCCGCGTTTTATTACCGCTTTAGCTAAGAAGCTCACAAAAAAATCAAACAGTATATGTCGTTGAGTGCCTCTGGATCGGTTTACATGATAAGCACAATTGGAACATAAAAGAAGATTGGGAAAGATACCGAAAAAAAACGTGAATGGGACTATATTACAATGCTTTATTAATGCTAACAGCACATCAGAAGCAGGATATAAACTTTGCTTTGATAATCTATATCCAGCTAATCAAGATAAACTGTCAATAATAGAAAGACTATGCGTCGCGGGATCTCAATATGCCTGCCAGAACGTCTGCCAGAACATTGACAGATCACAAGTAATGAAGCTGGGTATTGTGTTACAAAACCATTAATGTTCTCATTTATTTATACGAAAAAGAACGAAAAGAAAGGTTTTTGTTTGTTAAATTTTACTATACCAGGTAGAATTACCGGTGTACCGGAAACTTGGTGACGCGTCGTTAGAGCATAAATTCCGTCGACTCAGAGGTCACTGAGTAGAGTGCTAACTAATGTTCCTGACTGGGATGACTACCTCCACAATAAAAGCCAGAGCTTTATCATAACAGGGGAGTACATGCATTATACGTAGTCGAAACTCCCTTCAACCGATTTTGTGACTGCAAGAAACGCAAAAGATAATTCAGGAAATATATCAAATTCGACTCAGTCCAGTCATTGCTATAGAACATCATTGCGGCAGGTATTCGCTAGAATGCGAAATTGGACCACCCTAAGGCCTACTGTGGCGTCGTCATCAACCTGTGTGGGTCCCTAGCATTCATCTTCCACATGATACAAAATTTTGACAAGACTATAACAAAACTTAGCCAGAGATATGAATAATATTCAAAGTTAAGTAATTTCAAGAAACAGGGCAAAGCTCGAGAATTTTGTATTTTCTAGTCCTTGGTTTCCATACTCTCGGTCTTTGCCAATGCTATAGCCGCAACTCGGATGGACCCTCGCGCTCATAGTGGTTATCGCGTGCGCAAGTACATTTTGCACCCGCACTAATCAGGTAATGGACTGGTGTGGTTGCGAGATACGTGTGTTGGCCATGCATGTGCTTTAAATAGGCTTTTAGCATCTGTTATTTCTTTCTTTGGTGTTTTCGTAACTTATTCTCTAATGGAAACCTTTCTTCAATTGCCTGCTGAGCTCCAAACACATGTGCTATGTTATCTCTCACAACACGAGCTTGCCTTTCTCTTTGACCTCACAAGCTTATTGGAAAACAAATGCCCGCATAAAAACACGCAACCAAAGTCCCACACAGATCATGGACTCGAGATGTTAAAACATCAGGCATTATTTGCAATGTTCTACAAAAAACCCTTGCTATTAAGCAATGATTTCGCAAGCAAATCTATGCCCTTGTGCCATTTACGGCAACTCATCGATATGGGCATTCACATCACTCCCTCGGAAGTCAACATCAATGTTTTCGACTTCACAGACTTCGAGGGGTCGTTTTCACTCTGGGAGTGTTTCTCTGCATCACTATTCCAATTCATGCTGCGTCTTGATTCCAGATTCAATATCGAACTTGTCCTTTGGGAAAACGTGCCTCTCGATACAAACTTATTAAGGGCCTGGCTTGACCCTCTTATAAAGCATGGCATTGAAGTCACAAACTGCAAAATCAGATACCTGTCATCGCTTGGTTTTGTGCCATCACGAAACACCGAGCCTTTCAATGACTATAAAATCATCGAAGATACTGGAGCCATGCTGGTTGAAAACCTCCATCTCAACTTCTTTGGTCCACTGGAAATTTGTCGCCAGTTGTCCCCCCAGAAACCTTGTATAAATTTGGACAGCATCCAGTACTTAGACTTGTCCTTCAACCAACTTACCGATATGGATCTTCGATCCATTCAATTCCCAAAGGCCTTAAAAGAACTCAATTTATCAAACAACTCAATCAGCGTTTTTGACAGTGAGAGCCTTCCGTTCGAAACATTATCGGAACTAAAAATCCTTGACCTTTCCAATAACAACATTATGCGTTTGGATATTTGTCTGCCACGGGACCAGATCTGTTCATCGGTTCAAGTTCTTAATCTTTCTGGGAACTTCTTGAGCACATACTCACCGCTTTTCGGTGGACCACTTTTCTCTGGTCTCCAAGAGATTGATTTATCACACAACCTCATCAGCCAACTTTCGGGCTTTACAGAATCTTTGAAAAGGGTCAATTTGACGGGAAACTACATAACGAAGCAACCTGAGCCAAGTGCCTTGTGTTTCTCCAAAAACCTTGAAGTTCTTGGCATAGATCGTTTCTTGGTGGATGCTTTATACGAAACAGAAAATACCCAGCCTTCTTGCAAGGCTTGAGGATGCATGTCCCGGTGATAATGCCTCCTGAAATTGTGCAAATGAAACAGATACATATGGTTCGTGAAAACGGCGACGATGTAATTCCCACTGCACGATAAAATTCCAATAAAACAAGTAAAAAATTTCCTTATTTTAATTTTTCTTTTTATTTCTTCTCTCTTGCTTTGGGAAAATTCACACAAGGTGAAATTAGTAAACCGATAAAATCGATTGACTATATATTCGGTGCATGTGGCATTGGTCATAGTGTAGGCTTTACACTTAGTACGAGGCGTCTCAATTAGGTTAATGCGTACAGCGGTGGTTTTACGAGTGCGATTATTTTAAGCACATGTGCGATTACACTTATCTACCCCACCTTCTTCGTTCTCTTCTCTTCAGTATACGTTTTTATTCCCACGCACATTTCATCTACATCTCCAACAGTTGATAAATAAATCACACAGTTATACTTAGACAAGCTCAACTTCATCTATCGATCAAAGACTTTACATAACCAATTCCTATGTCGAAGTCTCTTGCACTATTTGCCTTCGAGTCTCTTATCTCCGAGCTTGAGTCATCCAATAGAAGTACACTTGCAGCTCTCGAGGCCAGAACTTGTTCTAAGACTGCTGAATATCCACAAAAGGCACCGTTGTTCGTTACATGGAATAAAAATGGCGATCTTCGTGGATGTATAGGTACATTTCTGAACATGGTCGTCGAGGAAGCTGTGGCCCAATACGCTTTAATTAGTGCTTTCGAAGATACACGCTTCACCCCCATTTTGGAGTCTGAACTACCACTGTTATCGGTGAGTATCACACTCTTGGACAATTTCGTCGAGATAAAAAATCCCAAAGATTGGATTGTTGGCAAACACGGACTTAAAGTACTGTTCACGCACGAAGGTAGGGCATATCTGGGCACTTTTTTACCTCTGGTTGCCGAGGAGCAGGAATGGACCCCCATAGAAACATTGTGGAACTTGCTTAGAAAAGCTGGATTCAAAGGAATAACAACCAAAGGAACTCTAGCCTTTTATAAGGCTTCAATTGCTGCTAGCAGCATGAAGTTAGTCAGGTATGATGGGTTGAAATGCGGGGCGACATATCAGGAATATTTAGATGCGCTTGATGGGAAGCATTAAGATTATGCAATGGACTTTCTACTCGATCAAACTCAGGTTTTGCAGAAGGACAAAGGCTTATATGTTTAGGTATTTGGAGGTAAAAGTGGTCAAAAAAAGTTTGAGCGATTTTATGGACTTCTCGTTTGACTTATTTCTTTACTTTCTCAATTCACAATGTTGGTTTCGTTTATGGATTGCTAGGTATTGGGGAGTTACAAAGATTCAAAGAATATAACCTGGCAAAACACTGGAATAGAATGTAAATGATTCCTTTTTTTTAAAGAAACAATTGTATTACAGGAAGCGGCTATAAAAAGGCACAAAAACTATACTAATATTGTATAGAGAAAACCCTGCAAAATGTGAAAATTAAAACCAGGTCCCGAATATACATCGCGTATAACGGGGGATTACCCCCGCGCTGAACATCACCCAAATAAACCTCTTTTGGCATACACTTGTCAGATAAAAGGACTACAGCATGTACCCATAATAAATTAGTACAAACTAGAACTAAAATACACAAAATTTTGACGTTTTTTAGTAGTATTGTCCAGAGCTATTTCACAATTCACTCCATTCCGTTTATTCTACCACAGAGTTTTTCTTCAAAAAGCGCGCAAGTGGTTTAGTGGTAAAATCCAACGTTGCCATCGTTGGGCCCCCGGTTCGATTCCGGGCTTGCGCAGTTTCTTTTTGCCTTTTCCGCAACTTTTTGGCACCATCTAATATTTTTAAATTAATATTTTTCTCTAAGTCTTTTTTCAGTGGTTTTTTACGAGGAACTCAAATTAACTGGTAACTAGTCCCACTGTAAAATATGTATGCAGGCTTTCAGCGATACTTATTGCACGGTTTCCTTGTTGTTAGTTAATTTCTAAATGAACGTAATATATCAATAGTATTAATATTAATATCGTCAAAAAATATTATTTATATTTTGAATATAGAAAAGCTTATGATGACAAAGCTAGCACGAGATACCCATAAAAAATGGGCCCATCTGCCGATAAAACGCAACGCGGTGATGGTTATACCAATCACAAGATGTCACAATGAAATTAGCAGTCTCCGGAGAGGTCGCTATTTTCAGAGATGACTGTGCAGTGGCAGAAAAATGATATGATTAAATACGTGGCGTGATCAAACTATAGGCGATTCTGAAGGTAAGGAGAAAGCAGGTGCTTTCGACGACCTTGACATTCCTACTGAGAAAGTCTATTGCGACAGCATGTCCGAAACAAGCCCTTAGAACTTGTCTGATATGTAAGGCGATGATTCCAAATTGAGCTCCGCATAATTGTGTATATAATAATGGCACGATTGTAGATATCCCTGCCATTTGAAGAAGACTACGGGTAGTAAGGCAAAGACAAGTCGACGGAACCTACACTTCGATTAGAGTAAGGAGGCATGTCTAGAGCTCGGGAGAGTCGGATGCTTTGAATACTCAGTAAACCAATCAGACGTTTTGCAGGGTTTTCTCTATAGACTATATTTTTGGGACATTAAATAGTGGTGTCCTGTAATACGAATTGTTTTTTTTTTTTTTTTGTTTTTAAAAAGAAAAAAGTAAAAAGAATAAGTTTTTACGTTCAGAATTGAGAGACTTGAGTGATATACATATCCCCTCCAAGGTATGTAGCAGTGCTGCAATCATTTGTCTTAGTTGTCCAATGTACGAAGACGTGGGAAGCTCAAAAGTTCGGGCAAGAATCCCCAAACAAATGGTAGTTCACAGCAAAAACATTTTAATAGTCTTAACTATAAATTTATTGTCAAAATAATAAATTATTATCCATAGTTAACATATCCCATTATACAGTTAAATACCCCCATTAATGGCAGCACTAGAGGGGTTTCTGGCCCGACAACTTCTGCGGCAGTTAAAGGATGTTCAGGAACATGTCCGCATTCGGCTTTTGTCGAAAGTGTACTCCTCGTACTCTATATAAATGTATGTTGAGCGATATGCCGGTCTTTTTTTGTCTCCATTATTGTTTGGAGTCGATTGCGCACTTTTGCTGATCTTTTTAGTCCATTAAATATGCTCATGGTCTTTTTTTTTTTGTCTCGCGAGGTCCTACTTTCTAGCGCAGATACTAAGCTAGAAACTAGATTAAGCAAACGGCAGTAAACCTCAAAATACCAACGCAGTTGAATAAATAAAAGCAGCTGTCTACTAGCTAAATTCACTAAACCTCAAGGCATTTCACCAAAGTCGACCTATGATGGAGGAAAAGAGAAGAATATCTGCCACATCGACATTCTTAGAGCATTCTGTTTTTTTGACTCATCGCACGTTGTCTTATGCAGAAGCATTGGTTATGTTCCTTGAGACAGCATACATCTTGTCTACTTTCAGATCATCTCCCCCCTTTTTTCTACGATTGTTGCTGTGGACTCTAATAATTTATTTATTCTTTTTTGCTCAATGATTTTTAACAATTTAATTGTTCGGGGCCAGGCGGGCAAATTTGAGCTCGGTTTGTTCTTAGTTGTTCCCCTTTTGAACAAACCGGTCAATTTATCACCCTGCCAATCGAATCTGATAAATTAATTTCTTGGCATGATTTTCTTGCGAACACCTGTAATACATCCTTGGGTGGGCTCAGCTCGGTTTTTAAAGAGCTATTTTTCTCGGCCAAAGCTTCAAATCAACCAAATGCGGCTTCCAAGTTTCGACTGTTCTGACCTTACCTCGACCATCAGTTTTGACCCATTGTAATTTGAGTCGAATTTTGAAATAAAAATTTCCCCTAATCATTCTTACCGTTTCTAATCCGTCTTGTGTTTCTGAACTAGCGTAAAAGAGGGTAGCTTCATGAAGGGGATACGAGAACGGCAATACACATTCACCTTGCGATACGCCTGCGAGTAGATCTCGCAAGTAGCAACAAGTGCATGAACATACATTACATTCCCATATAAAACGTAGACTGAGTGACGGTTGCTTCGAGACTCGTTTCTGTGATTAGATTTTGGGTGAATTAAGGGGAAAACGCTATGAGTGGGTGCAACAAACGTGCTCATCTTTATTTTTTTTTCTCATTTTGTTTTAACCTTTTTTTTTCTTTGGTTCAATTTTCTCGATAGACAAGTCATTCAAGGGCAGTTAGAGTACAACAATACACGGTTTTCTTATTATTTGCATTAGGTAAAATGTTCAAGAAATAAATAAGATACTAAGAAATAAATAAGTATTATTTTTCGGCAATTTCTCCATTTACGAAGTAACATACACCCAATCGGTTCGCATAATGACCACTTGGTTCAAGGCCTCCGCATGCATATCATCGCTCTTCGGTCGCGCTCTTTATATAAAAACCGCCCCGCTGTGCCCCAGATTGTTTTGCGACCGAACATAGTAATTAATTATCATTGGAACACGAGTTTCTCCTGTTGAGCTTAAGACATTAAAAAAATTACTATTCGCTTTTGGTACCAAACGTTTCCCCCCTGATATCACTTTTTTTTTTGTTAGGCTCCTTGCGTCGTTACAGAACACTCGTTTCTTTCGTTCCATCTCCACAAATCGATCACCATGCTGACTTGTGGCACAGCCAGTTCCTTCAATGGCGAATTTATGCCCGCCAGAATTGCATCCGTGTTCGTGTTGCTTGTTTTGTCTGCCGCGGGTTCGTTTTTCCCGCTCCTTGCCGTGAACTATAAGGTGTTTCGGATCCCTGATATTGTTATATTCGTTACGCGGTACTTCGGAAGTGGAGTGATCGTTGCAACTGCGTTTATTCACTTACTCGGTGAATCGCAAACCAGTCTCAGCCACGAATGTGTGGGTCACATCTTTGAAGAGTACTCGTGGGCATCTGCCTTTTCGTTGATGGGTGTGGTGACAATGTTCACCATCGAGGCCTTCACCCACAGACGTTTAGATCGCAGAAATGGTCGTTTCCCTGGCCAAAGTATTGAGAATCCAGAGGACACTGAAAAGGCAGAGTGCTGCGAGCGTACTAATGAAGTGTCTCTCACTGCTGGTGAGGATTCAATTGAAGAATTCCGCAAAGAGTCCGGTGAATTAACTGCCACCTCACTGGACAACGGAAAAGATGTAACCCTGCGGAAAGAAGCTGCTTTTAAAAAATTGGTGAGTATCTACCTTCTTGAGTTCGGTATCGTTTTCCATTCGGTGTTTGTGGGTCTTTCTCTTGCTATTGCTGGTGAGCAGTTCCAGACATTGTTCGTGGCAATTTCCTTCCACCAGTTTTTCGAAGGTTTGGGTCTCGGTGCTCGGTTTGCTACTGCAAAATGGCCCGAACACTTGAAGCGTATGCCGTGGTATCTTTCAGCAGCCTACTCCATCACCACCCCGGTTGGAATTGCTGCCGGTCTTGGTGTGCGTCATTTATACCTGGAGGACAGTCCAACCTCGCTTATCGTGGTGGGTGTTTTTGACGGGTTCTGTTCAGGATTATTAATCTATAACGGTTTGGTCGAACTCATGGCAAGAGACTTTATTTCCGACCCTACAATGAAGGGAACTAGTAATCGCCGTTATTCGCTTGCTTATGTGATGTTTTTGCTCGGAGGTCTATTAATGGCCGTGGTGGGTAAATGGGCTTAAATCAACAGGAACGATGAAGAGCGGTATCTGCTACAGCATCACTATGGCAGGTTAACTGCAAAGTTTAGAATTTACAAATACAATCGTGAAACACATCCCTATTATTCTGTTTTTATAGGAGTAATAAAAGTATAGGTGGTCTGATCAACTTTTCAAAATTATTGTTCCTGTGTATAATGTCATTTTTTTTTTTTCGTTTTCACGCTCGCAGCTAGACGATTTCCAAAGCGGTAGACTGGTCGTGTAAATTCACACACATTTTAACTCGTGTACATTAAAAGATTTCAATAATATATAACATTTTTTCTGAATTCGTGCTCCCAGTATTAAACAAGAGAGACGCGGATATGGAACAATTTAACCTTTAAAATACTGTGGACATATGCGGGTAATCACTGGGGATAGAAGTGGGAGTAGGCTTAGGCAAATTCGACATACTAACTATTTCGAAGCAGGATATCCCTATCGGTGGGTGGGATCCACTAAGATACATTTATATGAGAAAAGCACCTAAATATTATAAGTTTGAGATGAATGCTGCGACTAAGTAATGGCGATGAACTGCGGCCGATACAGACACCAACATACCCAAGGCAAGACTTTGAGTTCTACCTTAACTTTTATTTCATCCTTAGTATTGGTTGTGTGAACTCGTTCAGATAGATAAAGATCACAGCCGAATCACCAGGAGAAACTGAAATTTAAATCACGCGCAAGTTATCTTCGCATTAAAGTTGGCCAAGCAAAATTCAAATCCCCAGCAGAATATTGTTTTTTTTTTTTTGGTTTTTATTTTTATTTTATTTTTTTTCAATTCAAATTCAAATTTTCTGCCTCTTAACTATATTCTGCTCTTCTCAATTCTGCTCATATTCTTTTTTCGCCGACCCAGGCCGAACCCATCTGTTAATGGGCCGTGTGGGCCGTCTACACCGGGCACTGCCTACATCTAGTGTGCTCGCCCGTAATCTCCTTCAAACCGTCCCCACACGGCCACTCCGCTTAATCATACCTTGACATCAGGGAAAAAAAGAACAGGGTATTTCAAAAATAAAAAACTAAAATAAAAAAAACTGCCGATCCTCTTTCCAAAATACGCTGTTGTCATGGCTTTGCCCGAATTAACTCCTGCCCACGCCGATGGTAGCACTAAATTATACGGTATGGAGAACTTCGGAAATACATGTTACTGCAATTCGATCCTCCAATGCCTCTACTATACCACAAATTTCCGGCAACAAGTGTTGGCACACAACTCTAGTCCGCATGAATCAAGGCTCGAAATGCCGGGGACTGCCCCGCACGCATACACGGCCAAATATGAGCAACTTCTTGCGAAGAAATTGAAGGAAAAGGGGAAACCCCAAGTATCTGGACAGGACGGCTCTGTGAATGCCGCCCCGCCACCAGCAAGGCCCTCCCTTCTGATTAGAAACTCGTTTTTTGGCAAGTTCAGCTCTCAGAATACCCCTGTGCTGAGTACAGAAGACAACTCAGGGGTCTCGGTCTATAAGGCACGTGGATATATTCACGAAGCAGGCACATGCGACGCCCTTTCGACTGAACAGCGTTTAATCATCCGCAAAACCCCCGACTTTCATGATCTTCAGCTTCTTATTACCAGGCCCGTGTCTGACTCCGCATCAGAACTCCGGAATGACCTGTCGGTGTCGTCATCTCTTCTCCTAGACCCAAATAATGCCTCCAGTAACACGTCCATTAATGGTGACCCCGGCCCAATCTCTTCCACTTCGAGCTACGTTGTGATTGGAATTCCAAGTCCCGAACAGGGGCTCCCCGCTCCCATTAATCCTTTCAGTGCAAATCCTTCGATCGATCATCGTAAACGTTCGGCACTTATAAATGGGCCCATAGTAAATGTTGACCATCCATTTCTGGAACTCTCCGAATCCGACGACAAATGCCTTCTCTACTCGTTGAAAGACATATTTGAAGCTATGGCCGAAAACCTGTCGCGTATAGGTGTGGTTTCGCCGCTGTATTTCGTCAAGAAATTGAAGGAGAAAAACTTCCTATTTCGCCAGGCAAACATGCACCACGATGCACACGAGTTCTGCAACTACTTGGTGAACGAAACCATCGAGACCCTCAACCTGGAAGTAGGACATGAAAACAACTGGTGCACGCAATTATTTCAGGGCACCATCACCAACGAAACAAAATGTTTATCGTGTGAAACCGTCACTTCCAAAGACGAGAGTTTTTTGGATTTATCTATCGACATACCCCCGGGAGAAAGCGCCTACTCTTTGACTTTCTCGCTCAATAATTTCTCTAAGCTGGAAACTTTAAATCACCAGAATAAGTTCTATTGTAACGCGTGTCTATCTCTTCAAGAGGCCGTCAAAACAATAAAACTCAAGAAGACACCCGAAGTGCTAGTCATCAACTTCAAAAGATTCAAATATGACGATAAGTTGGATCGCATGGTGAAGTTATTTGACTCCATTCTGTACCCGTTGAACTTACGTCTTTTCAACACTACATCCACCACTGCCAGCAACAGCTCTGCAGATGAACAAAAACCCACCGCCGCCCCAAACAATGATTTCTCCCTATATGGTCTATATGCTCTAGTTGTTCATATAGGTGGAGGTCCCATGCATGGGCACTACGTTGCCCTTTGTAAATGTCAAGCAGGCCTTTGGTTTTTGTTTGATGACGAGACTGTGGAAATGGTTGACGACTCCTATGTTCTTCAATTCTTCGGTGACGGGCCTGGTTTAGCAAGTGCTTACATGCTCTTCTACGAGATTCTAGACACAAAAGTGGTTGAAGATGGACTAGATTTCGGTATCAACTTAGACAAAGTCTTCAATGGTAGTGACTATTCTGTCGTCAAGCTGATCAGTACGACTCCAGTACCCGATAAAAAAGAAAGACCTTCTGAGGCTGACATACTAGAAGCCAACGAAGCGGAAGACTACTTCCCGGGTGACCAAAAAATGACCGAAAATACCGAAGATAAAAGTATTGGTCGGAAAGCATCCATCTTGAAAAAGACGTTTATGATTGACTCAAAGGACAGCGATAAAGCAAAAGATGCATCTGCTAATTCCAAGTTACCTAAATCTAGTGATACCATAACTGGAACCTCAAAGACCCCCAATTCGAACTGAGAAGAAGTCGTGGGTCGGCGGTCTCAAAAGGCGCGAGCTGAAAGCTGAACTTACTCCTAAGGAACGAGCTACATCACTGAGTAGTGCCAACACTACCGCATCCACTAATAGTACTACAACTGCCACTACAACCGCTGATACCAGTACTACCGAAGATACCGTCTATGAAAAGGGCTTTGAGAAGATTAAGAGAAAAGGAAGCATTTTTTCATTCAAAAGAAAGAACAAGTCATAAAATGGTTCCACATCACTTCTCTGTCATGCACACAATGCTACACTCATGGTTTTCTTTTTCATACTTTTTAGTGTTATCAGTGCGGACAAATATCCATTGTGTGCAGTACCGATGGCCCGGGTTAGCGTTATATCACGTGATTGGGGCGTTTTATGGTCCAAAAGAAGGAAATGGTGGCGAGGTACTTATCGTTATCCCTTTTCTTCTCCAAAAAATAATGTCAAAACTCAGTATTGTTTCTCCTACGTTAGAGCGTACTCCAACTGCAAAGATCATCACTCTCGCCGCAGGATGCTTTTGGGGAGTAGAGAAAGTAATGGGAAGGTACTTCAAGGGCAAAGGTTTAGTTGATGCTAAAGTCGGATATGCCAACGGGTTGCCTTCGGTCACAGATGTCACTTATAGAAATGTTTGCAGTGGAACCACTGGCTATGCAGAAAGCATTCAAATCTCTTATGAGCCAAGCCAAGTGTCTTTGAAAGAAATCTTGGACATATTTTTCAGAATCCATGATCCAACCACCTTCAACGCACAAGGGCCAGACCACGGAACTCAATACAGAAGCGCCATTTTTACGCATGATGAAAATGACCTCACCATTGCAAGAGAAACTAGAAACTTCTTCCAAAAAGAATGGTACCCTAACCATAAGATTGCAACAGAAATTGAACTTATAAAAAGCTGGTATGATGCTGAAGACTACCACCAAAAGTACTTGGACCGGAACCCTGGTGGGTACGAATGTCCTACCCACTTCTTAAGGACCAAGCCAAAGGCTTAGTATTTTCGAGCATGAATGTTTGAAACTCAAGGTGCTGGTTTAATTGTGAACGTTCGTTCTCTGGAAACTATTCCGCAGGACACGAAAAGTATCGTCGAAGTGTGGCTCGCCTAATAGTGGCCATTTACTAAGCAGAAAAACCCTCAGCTTTCAACAAGCTGCAGGTGTTAGCATTAATGTATAATAGTATTAAGAATCATATCGGGGTTGATAGAATAATAATAAAGTATGAGGAAGAATAAAGTATTAAGCACAATGACTTGAAAATAAAAGCTATGAACAAAAAGACTTATATTCACTCCAGACTTGTTTGCTTTCCTAGTTATAACGATATCGTGCCTCAAGTAAGCCACCACGTTAATATTTCAGGTCGCGCACCGCGTCTCTCCAGAAGGAAGAAAAAAAACGGGCCCTTGTCATATCTATAGCCAAAAACAAAGCTTCAAATAAACCAATCATTCCGCCATACTCATTTGCAAAATAGGCCAAAACAGGTGAGAGAAGAAACGAGGAATAAACATCGACACAGTCAAACAATTGCGAAAATACAAAACATATACTTCTATAAATGTCGTTGTGGGTGGATAAATACAGACCCAAGTCTCTTGATGGACTCACTTTCCATGACAACGTGACCAGTTCACTTCGAGCATTGGCTTCGACGGGCGACTTCCCACATTTGCTCGTATATGGACCCAACGGAGCCGGCAAAAAGACACGGATCTACGGTACCTTGAATGAATTGTTCGGTGCACAGGTGGAAAAGTTGAAGATCGACGTAAAGACATTCACAACGTCGTCGAACCGAAAACTCGAGTTTAATGTGCTTAGCTCTCCTTACCACTTGGAAATCACTCCCTCTGATATGGGCAACAATGACCGAGTAGTAATCCAGGACTTATTGAAAGAGGTGGCATCTACAGAACAGGTTGATTTTTCGAACCAAGCCAAGTCGGCAAGCAAGCATCGCTTCAAAGTGGTGGTGATCAATGAGGCCGAATCCTTGAGCAGAGATGCGCAGGCTGCCTTGAGAAGAACCATGGAAAAGTACTCGGCCAATATCCGGTTGGTTTTGGTATGTAACACCATCTCCAACATCATCGCACCCATCAAATCAAGAACTCTTTTGGTACGTGTACCAGCACCCACTCCTTCGGAAATCGCCGACGTGTTGCGTATAATCGTGAAGAAGGAATCACTTAAACTCTCTGATAGTGACCAGGAGACGCAAGATGCATTCCTCGAAAATGTGGCCAAGGCCGCAGACCAGAATTTGAGACGGGCACTTTTGAGTTTCGAGACCATTTGCATGCAAACAGAAACCGTTGATGTGCGCAACCTCAGCTCTGCATCCGTTGTCTTGACTGGGAAGAAATCATCAAAAATGTGGCCGTGTCTATGCGTAGAGATAAATCTGTGGCCAATTTGGCCAAACTCAGGGTCACATTCTACGAGCTTTTATCACACTGTATTCCTCCGAGACTCATATTGAAGACGTTGGCGTTGCATTTAATCAGCTTGGAGCAAGCTCGCACATCGGAGATTGTAGCTTGTGCTGCTATTTTTGACGAGAGATTGAGTTTGGGACAAAAAGCCATTTTCCACTTAGAAGGTTTTGCTGCTAAAGCGATGGTTGCCATGTCTTAGTTGAAGGGAGGTTTCTTTCTCATTGTTTCGTGCTGAGAGTTGTAGGTTGGTATATAATGATAGTGATATTACTTCAAGGTTTATAAGATACCCTTTTGAGGGGACTCACGATACCTTATGATAGATAAGTTTTATATTTTGAAGACGTAGGTTTACATGATTTGAGGTGTTCTTTCGTGACTTCGACATTCTGGTGCATATGGACAAATACCTAAACGCAATAATGTTTGGTCTGCGTAAAATTGAGCATCCGAACGCTTCTCTCCTGATAAGGAAAACACTACACATTTGCTGTTACCATTTTGGATATCTTTTCAAAGTTTGCACAAGACCTTTGTTCAAGTACTTATAAATGTATGGTAAACCAGATCGTATCCCTCCGGCCTAATTGTCAAACATCCTTTTTTGGACAAATACCAAAGAGAGCTTTGGATATAGATATGCCCTCACCCTCCTTACACTGATCTCTTCTGTTAGAATCTTTTCTTGGCTAACATTCTCCCATTCACAATACGAACTTTCTTATTGCTGCTTTTTACATGAATTACATGTGCTCAATATAAGAAAGATGGCCACAGAATGTTTTTTTTTTAAAACACATATAAATCTTATATAGCGTGTCTTGGTTGGGATTGTGATATCGGTGGCAGAATCTTTATACTAGAAATCGCCAAGCAAAAATGACTTCCTAATCGCAGTTATGTCTTGATAGCACCCTGTGCGGCATTGAGGGGACGCATTGCCGTCAATAGAATACCCGATGTCCTTGCGCATCGCTATGTCAAAAGGATTCTTTTTTTCAAGCTTGAGACTTAAAAAGAGAGATGTATTTTTCTTTAAAGAAACGTCAAATTGTAGAGTATATGTACACACTGGTTTTCCATGCACCATGGAACACAAACACTCCAAAGGGACATCGAAATAAAAATCTTCTTTACCACCTGCAAAAGGTAAAATAATAATTCTTGAATCATAAAAAATTGTTGATTACTGTATGATATCTCAATCTAAACGGCCTCATATGCTCCCACTCCGCGCACGTGAAAACGTGAAGGGTAAAACATTATTGGGTATATGTAAAAGGGAATTAAACATAACAAAAAAAAAAAGACAGACTCTAATGCTGTACTTTGTTATCGCCAAGTTTAGTAATGTCATTACGTACTTCACCATTGGAAGCTCCTTCGCTTTCCTCGTATGTTGGAAGTAACGGCTCGCTTAAGCTTTCCCGTGGATCAATATTTTTCCCTTGTGCTTCGCTATAAGGAGAATGGTTGGTCACAGATACAGCTCCATGACTCACAGGGTGATTAATTTCTCTGTGTTGGATATCACCACTCTGGTGGCTAATCTCGTGGCGATGGCCACTCTGTGTTTCAAGATCGCCTACTCTCAAAAGACCCTCACTACCAGCCTCTCGTCTTGCGGCGGGAAACGTCACAAATATAAAGTACACGGCATATAGTGTACCGAAAATGAAAACAATAAGAGTGAGCAAACAGCAGATGAGGAATTCCTTGGTCTTGATGGTATTTTTGGGGCCACTTAAAAGATAGATAGGTAAAGGAGGCACGAAGACTGCAAGCACTGCCAACAACAACAGCTGGAAGCCCGTAGGTATTTCTGAACGAAGAAACTCGGGCGATACCTGCATTTTTGGGGGTTGTTTATTTGGATCTAATATGTTCCATGAAGTGGTTGCGAGTTCAATTGGGATGGATCATACTAATTTCAGATTTAGGCCAGGGATGCGGCTCCGGGTGGATAGGGGGCGGGGGCGCGGTGGAGGAAGTCAGGGGCCGATGTGAGGAAAGAATCAGTGAGCCCTGAAAAGGAGCATGTCTAAAGCATGAAACATGACTAGATTGTTGCAGTAATCGATTCTCTAAAAATGAAGAGCCGATTCAAACTATATTCAATATATCGGTTAATTAATCTTTATTGTGCTATCTAATAGGTCAAAAAATAGTAAATTTAAACAAAAAGTATTTTGGTTTTTTTTTTTTTTATTTTAGAAAACTCAGTGCAGGGCGACACCCAGGGACGTGACACCAGGCACCAGGGCACATGTTAGATGGGTTACTGCTCTTTGACTAGAAAAAAAAAACGCATATATTCCAATCCACCTGATTGATTCGTGCAGAATCAGGCAATTCTAAAAATAGAAGGCTCAGAACTGTGCAATAGTCGGCATGTAATTTCTTTCATCAGTTTGCCCAAATCTTTACGTAGCACTTTAAAATGACGGTCTCATTTTTTGGCGAAACACCGCAGCTTATGGTGATCATTCCGTCCCACCTAAACTAGAAGCTGATACAACATGAACTGACCCTTGAATCTTACCGCAATCTAACTGATTAACATACCACTATATCCTCCGTCCTCCAAAGAGAAGGATTTAAATCGGGTATTTCTTGCATGTCCATGTAAAGGATTAAAGTAGCATGGAAAGAGAGTGAGGCGGAGCCCGACTATATCCTAACTGGATACGCGAGACAAGCGAAAACCTTTGTAGTGCATCCATGTGTATCCGCATATGTTCTGGTAGATCAATATAGAGTTTCTCTGACTCAGCATACCTAAGCCTCCCATGGTTTTCTTTGTTGGGATATTTTTCAGAGATATTATTAAGTTTTGCTGCTGTCAAATAAACCGTTTATTCCGCATTATTTGTTTTTTGCTCTTTCTTGTTTTGCCGGCGTGGCAAAAGTGTGTTTTAATGCGATATTTCTCGGGGGGCCCAGACCAGACCTGCGCAGGGGAAACTATGTTAAATTATTAATAACCGTAACCCTCGACCAACAGAACTTCTAAAAAAATGATCGGAAAAAAATACAGAGAGATAAAATTTTCAGAAAGTAGAAGCATTTATCTACTCGTATCCACAGGAAAATTCTCCCGAAAAACAAGGTTTCTTCTATTTTGACCATGCGTCCTTTTAGCAGGGTGGGCCTGGGTGGGGTCGGGGTCGGGTCAGGTCCCGGTGTTTTACGCTGCCTGCGATGTTCTCTGCATTTTCCTGACGTCAATTTCGAGATCTTCGGAACCGGGTCTATTTATACCCATGGGGCATTACTGGTGCCTTTTAAGTCTATCCCATATTTTTTTTTTTTTTTCTTTGTCATAGTTTCTGAGTTTAAAGATGAAAATAAAACACCTATAAGAGAATCCTCAGTAGAAATTTGAAATGAAATCAATATAAACTCGTGTATAAACATGAGAAAACACGGTACCTGAGCGGCCACCACCGTCTGTTTTCCCGCAGTAGTTTCAGCATAGTGCGTCACCTGGCATTCTGAAACGCCTGCTGCATTCCTCCTTCTCTCCACTCACTCACTCATTTCTTGCTTTGCTTCTCTTAACTTGCACCTTTCTTTTCCCCGCCGATAACTCCTAACGCGTTTCATCCAGAAGAACCCCCTCTTTTTTTCTTGTGATACCCGTTTTCAAAAGATAAAAAAAAAAAAAAAAAAAAACAAAGGTGTATTTTCACAGCTATTTCGCGCCGCTCTTTGTTTGTGTGGAAATCTATATTCACCAACATTCTGCCGCTCCTTCCTAGCTCCCTCCTCGCTAAAGGTTCCCAAGCAGTTTCCCCTTTGTCTCTTTCTTTTAGATGCATCTTCTAGTATCGCCTATGGATCACAACTCATATAATCATGCCGTACACACGGCCGCAAATCCACCCGTGGGATTCAATCCGACCCCTGCCGCCCTTTCTGGTGCCTCGTCGGGATCATCTCCGACATCCCCTGAGAAAGGGTCCATGAACTACTCTCCCAGACACTCGCGCAAGCCTACATCGCTCCTGAGCTCACGTAATATCAATATCCAGCGACTCCTGCTAGCTGCGAGCCCGCCTCAAGTGTCTTCTGTTACGCTGCCGCCGCGGCGGGGTAAACCCTTGGCACTTTCGATCCCTTTGGCCACTTCTCCGTCGCTACTGAGCCATTCGTCAGTCCAGACACCCATCAGGGAACACTCTTTCGTGGCTAATCCCCTGCTACGCGTCTATCTTCTGTCGGTGACGCAGGATCAATCCATGGTTCAACTTGTAAAAATGGTGTGGCCGGAGAAGGCGTTTCCAGTAAACTACGAAGCCCTTTAAAATCTGGACTAGCATCTCTCTCTGGATCTTTACAAAATTCCCAGGAAAACGTTTCCCAGGGTATAGCAAGCATCAACATTGATTCTGATGGGAAACGCCCCAACGAGAAGCTCGTCGCCAGTGCGCATGGGTGTCAATTTTACGAGAATCCATACAATGTCGACTCGAGCACCATCCATGCCGATCTGGAAGCTCAAAGTGACTCTCAAACATTGTCCAGCGAATCTCCTAACGCAGTTGTTGTCCCCGAAGAACTTCAAGAAATTGCGCTAACGTATGCATATCCCGAAGGGCCTGCAAATGTGCTCAACTCTGTGCTATATCTATACTCAGATCCTGACACCTCACATATCCCGCTCGACATCAACGACTATGATCTCGTGGTTAACGTGGCGCGCGAGTGTGAAGACCTTTCGCCCCGTTTTGACAACCACAACGGCACTCGAAAATACTTACGTGTTCCCTGGTCTCACACATCCAAGATTCTGAAAGAATTGCCTATGATCACCCAAGAAATAGCTGCCATGGATAAGCCCGGAAAACGTATTCTAGTACACTGCCAGTGCGGCGTGCTGCGATCTGCATGTGTTGTGGTGGCATACTTTATGGTCAAATTCAAGGTGTCTGTTAATGAGGCTTACGAGCTTTTGAAATCCGGAACCATCAATATGGCTGAGGCTTGCTCACAGAAAATCAAAGATGCGGGCAACCACGTTGATGCATGTGAGCGGATTTGCCCAAACATGAATCTAATCTTTGAATTGATGGATTTTGGAGATAAACTCAAGAAAGAGATATAGTGCGATGGGGTTTGCTATAAAGGTTAAAAATGGATGTATGTTTCTTCGGATGGCCATTGTCTATCGCCCGTGGGTTATATAACCCGATGCAAACATTGAGCATGAAAGTTCTTTCAGAATCACCCTCTTCTTATATTCACGTGATACTTCTGTTTTATTATATTGTTGTGGTCGTCTTTGGGGAATTGATATTGGCGCTGGAATTCAACACGTGTTGGTTACTCGCTTAACGTACATTGACGTACAAATTTGGGGTATACATATAGAGAAATCCCCCCGCTGACACATCTGAGCCACCATACTTCAGACATGAGCGTTAGATACACGAGGCTGAAGTGTATTTTAGCGTTCTATGGAAGAAGAAAAAAACACGAGATTCTGAATCACAATGGATCTGCGTTATAAGTTATATTTTTCTCTTGCAAAGAGCACTTTTTTTCCAAATACTCTTCCATGAACAAAGGCCCCAAATGTACAACGTGCGAACAGCATCATGTGAGACATCAAATATTCCCCCAATAAGTTACACAAGCAAACTCGATATTCTCACCAATATTTTATGGGGAACCATTTTTTGCAATTTTGTTTTATCGATACAGTAGGCTGCGTTCACATGTTTCCGCCTTACACCGAGTTTCTTCCCAAATTCATCTCGATATCGCACCCGAATTTTACCCTTTTGGCCCCAGTGTCCCCACGTTATCGCTTTATAGCTCTATATGTACGCATGGCCAGCAGTTCCGCACTGTCAGAACATTGGGAAAAATATGAGGAGGAGAAAAAAAAAGAAACAGAAAAAAAGTGTATACGCTTCAAATAAAAATAGATAGACACAAGGGAACCCTGTGCTTTTTTACACCTAGACATACACCCTAATCCCCTTTCATCATACTATTTCAATGTCTTACGGCGGCCACTATGGTGGCGGATCCAATGGCAGATCTATTCACGATAATGGAAGGGACCGAGATCGAGACAGTTCCAGGCTAGACCGCAATGATAGAAATGAAAGGAACGACAGAAATGATCGAAACGACCGCAGCTATAATAGCCGATACGGCAATTCTCAGAAACGATATGGCCAACAACTGTCGAGTTATGGCGAACAGGCCTCTGGTTCAGGTTACAGAAGACAGGAAGGCCGAGATTTCTACGGTTACAGAAACAACAATAATAATAACAGCCCCAACACAAATAACAGCTATAACCGCGCCGACACAAGCGACCGTGTTCAGGGTACATCTGGTGGTGCTGTCAATGCGAGACGGCGTGACCGCAACCTGCAATATGACCTGTATCAGGGGAGCAAGTATCGGCCACATTTGGGGAAACCCAAGGGACCAGGCCAAGCCCAGAACACCGACCCCATTTCCATGCGTGTATCCCCTAGTTCCTCCAGAAATGATAGCCGTGCGGAAGAATCAACGAAGGATCTCATTGACGATAGACGACTTTCTAACCGCAAACAAGACTGGGATGCCTCCATGTACCAAAACCCCCGGAATCCACAGAACCGTCCAGGGCATACATCACGAGACCAATACAAGCCTGACTCGAAGTACCATGTGCCAGTGAAAACGCATTCAAAAATCGACTTTGAGGCAGGTTCAGGTCTGTCCAAGAGATCCTCTTCAGACACAGAAGGACAAGAACTGCGGGGTGAAAACCGCGACAAAAAAGGGCCCCAGTCCAATTACACCAACTACACCAAGCCGGAAAACAAGTACACAAAAGCTCCGTATATCAACCTGTCGCGTCGCCCCTCCCTGACCCTGTCTAAGCAGTCTAGCACGGAAAACAGTCCAGTCACACCAGCCTTGGGCCAAACAAATTCAAAAATATCGCCGCAACAGTCTTCACAGCTGTCCTCACAGATGTCCTCACAACCGCAAACAGACTCGGCAAGGCCAGAGACCCTACATAAACCCGTAGAGCCTCCTGTTACACCATCAAATACTGAGGGCAAACAGAAACCAGAGCCCTCTCCGCAGTATAATGTTGAATCGGACCGAAAACGAAAACCTTTGCAGAGCATGTTTGATGATGACGAGTATAATACACCGCACCTGGATCCCATCAAAAAAGACTCATCCGAAAAGACGACTGACACAAAAGAAGGAAAATCTGGTGATACTCATATGGAAGACATGTCGGTTTCACTCTCGTCGAATGGATGCGACACATCTGTACTTTCCCCAGTGGGATCTACTGCTTCTGACGATGCTGTTGTGCGCACACTCAACATGATCCCTGAAACAAATTCGAATGGTAACAATTCTGATGAACAAATGGACCTATCTGAAGCAGAAACAATCGTTGAAGATGGGCCCATATCTATGTCCAAATCGAGACAGTTTCTTCGCAAAAAGGTTCGCGATTCCTTACGTGAACGTGCAAGAAGAAGAAATATCATTTCTTCCGACGATGACGACAATCATTCTGATGAAATGACCGACAGTAATCCCAAGGATCTTGAGTCTAAAGCCTTAACTGATGAGGCTCATTTTTCATCTGATTCTACACGTGGCCATGGTGAGTCTACGAAGTCTGAGATAAAAAGCGGACGTTCAGCATCGCCTAAGTCCCTGAACCTGGAGCCCCCAACAAAACCTAAGGACACTTCCTCTGCAGCCGAATCTAAACTGGACAATGAATCAACTGCCCATCATAAAACCGACCTGAAAGCAACCTACAAGATAAAGAGGGACTCCACGGGGCGTTCTCAATTACAAAGGGCGTGCAAGAAAGGCGACTTGCATGAAGTGAAATCCCTCATTGAAAAGGGAGCTAGTGCCAATGAAAGTGATTTTGGTGGCTTTACTTGCCTTCATGAGGCTGCTTTGGCAGGGCACACGGAAATTGTGGAATATCTCATCGAAAATGGTGCTGACGTCAACAAGCAAGCTCTCGAAGCGGGTGATTTTGAGACGCCCCTTATGGATGCCGCTGAGAATAAGCATGTCGGTACAGTAAAAGCGCTCTTAAAGAATGGAGCAGACCCACATCTTTGCAACAATGAAGGATATTCCACAATCACTAAGCTTTTTCATCTTCAGGAAGATGATGAGGAGTACGAAGATGTAATAAAAGTCATCAATGACTTTGCTCCGCCTCAATCAAACTCAGAGTTGAGCAAAGTTACACATACTCCACGAGAAATCATTGAAGACCCTTCCGATGGTTATTTTTCCAACCTCGTGAAGAAGAAATCGAAATCCTTAATCTACAAATATGCTGCACAGGGAAATAAGGAGTCTGCAGCCGAAGACTTCGTTACCCATTCTTTATCACTCCTGAAAATGCCTGATGTTTTGAATTTAGCCGCAAGAAATGGACATGTTGAATTGGTCGACATATTGTTGGGTTTAAACCCTGGTTCTTTCGACATCAATCAAGTGAACAAGATCGGTGTGACTGCATTGTTGACAACTGTCGGGCGAGGATATTATGATGTTGTTAAATTCTTGTTGTCTAAGGGTGCTGATCCCCGAATCAAAAGGGCTAAGGATGGGTTGAATGCCCTTGAGATAGCGAAACATTCTGCCCAGTACGACCCCAGAGAAGTTGTTATCTTGGAAGAGAGTATGAACGATAATCAAAAAACTAAGGACTCGAAACGGGGTATCCCAACCCTTGCTGGTGACGAAGATAATGCTAAAGTTCTGCCAACACACGTGGAAAAGCGTCGAAAGTCTCTGGCTAGTAGTGAAAGGCGTCCGTCTGTTGGTTTGAACTTTAAGGATGATTACAATGGATCGAAGAACCCACAAACCCCCGACAATCACGAATCTGTTGGCTCTGTTCTAGCAGTGACTCCAGTCAAACACACCACTAGCGATGAAAATCTTAGGAGTCGTGGAACTAGTAAAGTTAACGAAGGGCATACCAGCGAGATGAGTGACAATGAACAAGTCAATTCATTCACTTCTGCAAAACGAAGGATGTCTTCTGATGAGTCAAATATGAACAAGAAAGCGAAGAGATCTGTGGAAGTTTCATCCAAGGAACATGATGGATCAAGAAGAAACTCTTCCCCAAAAGAAAGATTGGAGGAAAGTGGATCTGAAAGCACATCTCGTTTCAAGAGAGAAGCACGGTCTACTCTGCCTGTAGAGGTTTCAAGACTGCCTGATTTGGAGCTTTCGCCAGTAGCAACTTCATCAAAAGCTCAGGAAGAGCAAAGAATACGTGCTGCTGAACAAGCCAAGATATGGCAGGAAAAGATGCAAGCAAAGAAAAAGGCAAGAAAAGAAATGTTCTTACTTGCAGAAAAGGAGAAAGAAAAGCGGAGAAAGGAAGAGGAAGAAATGAAACTTCATCTAATGAAACAACAAGAGGATGAACTAAGGGAAAGAAGGCGCAGAGAGGAGATTGAGGCAAAGAAACTTGCCGAAGAACTTGAGAAAAAAAAGCAAATCATGGAGTACCAGCGTATTTTTCAAAACTATCCAATTGGACTCCAAGAGGTGGTGTTTGATGGAACGTTTAAAAAAGAGGAACGACTCAAGTATACACCACTTTATGTTTTCAACTTTGACAATGAAAACTGGGTCGTTGATATGCAAGTTTGTTTGATTCTTTCCCTACCCGTCCATCAGGTTCATTCTATCTTTCGGGACAATGTTGGGCCGCATGTTGATGATGCTTCCAAAGATAGGTTATGGTCACTTTTTTTCAAAATGATTGGAGTGGGAAAAGACAACGTGATTGAAAGAAATGGTATGGAAAAATTCCGGTGCCTTCAATTGCGATACGTTAAGCTCGATGACATTAGCGAATGGGTGAAGCAGGAATATTCTGAAGCCTACGAGACACTATGGACTGAGAATCGTCTCACAAAAGTTGATTTGAGTAGTCTTGACCCGGCTCAAACGAAGGAATCGAAGAAACAATCGAATGGGACTTGGAATCGTGCAGATATGGGTTTCATTCCACCGAAATTTCGGTACCGGGGAGATGTGTTGAAGACCATTCAAAGTGCCAATTCGCCGCTCTGGTGAGAATAGATCGCAACTTTAAATAAACTTAATGATTTACGACGATATGATTTTTTTTGTTGTCCCACTTGCTAAAGTACTTTGTTCTGATAACCACGTAGTTTCTAGAATATGGATGGGTTAGAACCCGCACCATTTACTTATCGACAGAAAAAATGCCCTTGCGAAATGAATCTTCTAATGGAAAATCAAGCGAAAACAATAACGAAATAATATATTACAATACCCAAATTATTACCAAAAAAAATGGGGGAATTCAAGATGTATGTCTTTCAACAGATTCTATAACTTATCAAGACCGTTTCTTTAACATTATACTAATACCCTAGAATATCTCGGTCAGCCCTCTACCAATCTGAGGAAGAAGATATTTCCAGTGAAGAGGAGCAACAATATGCACCCAACCTAGAATTTGTCGAAGTAAATGTCGATAACATTGACCCTAATGAAGATTTGGGGCTGAATAATAACACAAATGATCGGCCTGATGAAGGTGATGATGAAGAGTTTGCATTTCCTCTCTTTGCTGGAGCGAGCACGTCACAAGATGAGGTGATGAAAGTATCGCTAAAAGAACACGAAGATGAAGTGATTATAAACGAAAGACCCGAGGATTATTACCGAGCTTTTAACTCAGAGGAGAAACGAGCCGAGTTTGAGTTTGCTGCTGTCACTTTCGAGGATATCTTAAGGGAAGCGAATGCCTCGGCCATAGATGCGTATCCATGGAAAGTGGTTGATCTTTTGAAATACAATGAAAAGATCGAACATGACCAGAAGCAAAAGAAGCACAAGAGGGAAGGAAAGAGAAAAAGACAAAATAAAAGTATATGCCGAGAGCGGAGAAAAGAAAGAGAAAGAGAAATCAAGCGTCTTGAGAGAGAAGAGAAAAAACAGAGGTTTAAGGTAAAGGGACAAGGTTGGAAAGTGAACAAGAGTCGGGGAAAACTTGAAAAGTCGGCACTGCGTGTTGAAAAGCCAAAGTACCGTACAGAATAAATGGAAAGCGAAGTGTGGGGAGACCGGTTAAGGTAATATAGAAAGAGATGAGGACCAACGCTGGTGTTTCTTATACTATATAAAGTATGATTAAAGCTTTCATGTTTTAAAGAAGAAGTAAACCTTTGGGTATTTTTTTGGCCAACTCTAAACCACATGTCTCGAAAAAACACGTATGTATATCTTAAGCTTTATTGTCCCCTAACAGATAGGACTTCTTTCGTGTGTTCATGACAAGAGCATACTCGGGTTTATAGGATATTGATCTCTTTTTATTATTAAAGGATTCAATTCTGATGGCTCAATGTGTAAACGTATTATCGAAAAGATAACATAGAGTATTTATTTTCCAAGTAAAAGTGTAGATATCCCATTTAAAGGTTAGCACCGTATAAAACTCTTCTGGGATTTCCTCAAAACTTGTTCGAAGAGATTTGCGTGAACTGAATGCCACCTTTTTGTGGAGTTTTATACATAAAGCAGCGTTATGAATATCATTGTAACACGACGAAATTCGATAATTCAGATCATATCAAAGCCCAGTAGTAGTGGTACATCGAGTTTTCCTGGGTTTTGAAGAATTTTCCCCATTTAATAACTTCTCTTTTCTCCTAAGTCAAAACTTTTCGGTTTTTTTCGAGATAATAAAGTTATTGTTTCACTATTCAAAACCATATTTTGTTTTTGAAACTAAAATAGAGATAAGCTCCTGACAATAACGTGTGATCTTGAAAACACACATTTGCAATCGTTTAGATCTGGTAAACATGCACGAGGAGGACAGGTCCGAGGAGCTAAGCACCGGACTACCATCAAGAAGCAATAGAGGTTTAGTTAAAGATACATTCCCAATTTCATAACTTAAAATATTTCATCTATGCAAGAGAATAGGTCTTACAATCCTTAGACTTCTGATCATATCAAATCGTTAGAGGCATTTTCGAACTCAAATCTTAAATTGAAAAAAAAAAAAAAAAAAAAAAAGAAAAAGAAAAAATTGGGAAGGAAATTATTTACGGGATTGTTCCAGAATAATTTATTTTAAAAAAACTAGTAAAAAGATAAATCCTTAAAAAGCATTGTCAGTTTTCTGGCTGATTCAAACTACTTGAATTGTTTACATAAGTTCCCAAATATTACTGTTCCAGAAAACATGGAGTTAATCAGGATTCAGACACACCAAGGTCCATACCATTTTCTGAAGTTAACCCACAGGCTTTTATATTCCTCCATGTTTTCATTGTTTTATTGAATTTCAAAGAGACAATTTCTCAATCCTTTTAACCCCATTTTCACGGAAAATAAGAATAAATAAAACATCCAATTGTATTAACCAGCTGTACAATTCATGTTTTACTATCTACTGAAGTCTGGAGGACTCTGGGCCTGTCGGGACAAGTCGCGCCTGACATCTGCAGCTAAAGGGCCCACCTACACCTCGGTGTCCCCAGAGAAAATAGAACCGAGGTATTTCATTATTAAACATATAAATTACGTACACTGGCTACTATTCAAGCCCAAACCTCAGATATCCAACACACACGTCATCCGCAATTCATGTCTGACTTAGAAGATTTTGAAGCATTTCTAGAAGATGACTTTGACCCCATTCGGTTTGCTGCATCGCTCTTGCAAGCAACAAATGTCGTGGACGACACGGAACTAGACCTCTCCACGCCGCTAAAAAAGCTTCAGTTCGACGTCAATGAGTGCAATAAGCGCATGGAGTCACTTTCCTCCACCAACCACAAGGAACTTCTATACAATGTTGATAAGGTGGAGGTGAATCGAAAACTTATGGATGAGATCATAAATCCTCTGACTGCACGCTTGAAAACAGCCTTCGACAGAATCAACAAAGACGTCATTACCCCCTATGAAGATGCGGTCAAACTAAACGATGCTCTCCAAAGAATTCACCAAACGTGTATGTTGTTAAGGGGCTCCAGCTTCTTTTTGGTGTTTCTTCAACAGCTCACAGAATGTGAAAAGTCACTCCAGCTGTCCGACGACAACAGGGAAGTCATTCGCTTAGCCAAGACATACAAACAACTCGCCTCCTTCTTCTCAAAAACGTCTCTGCCTTTAAAAGGTTCCACGGCTGATTTGCTATCACTCAGGCTCATTCGTGATTACGGCCCACTCTTACAAGTTAAATCTGCAGAGTTCATAGCAGACTTGACTCTGAAAATATCAAACGATATGGGACATCACAGTTCATTCAATTCAAAAAACACCGTTTTGCAGAACAATCTCTTAGCACTATACATCATGGATCTGCAAGAATTCACCTCTGTCATCGATAGAGGTGCCATGACAAAGTCAATTCAAATTGCATTGGCCCAGTTAACACGTTCTTTACAATCTCCTCGTACATTGGCCGCTGCTTTCTCAGAAGTCAAGCAAAGCTCAGCAAATTTCAGTGCGACTCTTTCTGTTTTATTTGATAATTGCAAGGTCACGAAAATTGACCCAAAATCGGACAACTCGACCCTCTTAGATGTTTTTCTACTGTCCTTATCCGACACCGATGGCACCTCTGTAGAGGAAGTTTACTGGTCCAGATTGGCGTTCAGATTCAAGAAAAGCGTTGCAGCAACAATGGCAAGAGGAGGGCCCATCGCTAGAAATTTGCGGTCACAATATAACGTTTTGTTGGAGTCTGCAACTTCGGCATTGGAAGGGTACTCCGCTGATCAAGTCAAAGATGCTTTAAGCTTGATTGGAGGTCACAATTAGAAGTCTTTTTTCGCGTATTTAAGAGTTATTTATGTCCAGCCTTTTGATTTGAAGTGTTGGTCTTACATGCTTAAACATACCTGGTTTAATCCCGATATTCCGATTTACAAAATGTATTTGAAAAAAAAAATTCTCTAGTAAGTCGTATTTTAATGCCATATTTTTAAGGCGCTGATTTAAACAGCGACTTTAGTTCTTAAGCTCGTCAAGAATTCTCTGTATCCCTGTTCAAATTGAGACTTGTCCTCGACCAAACAGCTCAATGCCCACAAACGCAATGCCATCAAGTCACGCTGTTGGGTCATTTCAATAGGTTCGTTCGAAGATCCACCGATGATTATGTATAAACTCTTCCACAAAATCGAGTCTTTCTGTTCTCTGATCTTGCCGATAATTTGGCGCACCTTGTAATTAAACTCAGATTCCTCAAATGAAAATTCTGGTAATTCCGTCTTTCCTGTTTGAAGCGCGTACAAGTTATCCGTGCCGAACAAGTCTTGCACAAGACCTGGAACAACATCACCCGACACCCACAAGAACAACTCAGATCCATTATCAATCAAATACAAACCGTATGTCTCCCAAGATGCCTTGGAATCGTTGATGGGGTCTGGCAACAAAATATCTGTGCTTGTAATGACCTCTTCTTCACCTGTTTCCTCGTTAATTTGAACAGTTTCTTCAGGCAAGCCGCACTCATCTGGCATATTATGTAAAGAGTATACCGTTGGGTAAATAGATTTAATCAACTGAGCGAGTGGCAAAGAACCCAAATTGTTCAAGGCAATTGCTCTGTGGTCGGCAGGAACCCTCTGTTCTCTAAAACCTAAGTGTTTTGTCAATGAGAACAACAACAATGGGAGCATTCTCAAGTTAGTGGACAATTGGAGAGGTGAAGACCCCGTTACGTTTCCAGGAACCAAGTCCTTTCTGTAAACGTTCAAAATCTCGACGACAGATTTCGTTAAGTAATCTCTACCAGCAGACAATGAACTCGACAATCCCTTCTCGATGGCTCTGTGGGTAAAGTAGTTTGCAATAGCCAATTGGTCAGCAGATGCATAAATGTCGTCCAATTTCGCTGAAGTAGGAATGGCCAAGTTCATGACTCTAATCCTTCTTTCACCGAAACAAGTGGAATGTAGAACAGCGGCCTGGAAGTACACAACCGGCTTTTGAATGTTCTCTTCAATGCCGACCTCGATAACATAACTTTGATCTCTGGGGAAAGTTGGGAAAGAGCACAAATCGGAAGATCTGTTAAAGAAGTTTCCGAAAAAGCCGCTCATTTTGAATCCAGTAGAGCATCTGACTCTCAATACAGCTTCTAATGCAATGTCCATGGATAAGTGTTCACTGATTTCCTTTGATAATTTGTTCACATCTTCGATCTTCGTGCACATCCACGAAGGGTAAAAGTGGGTTTGACCAGCGGTAAAGCGTGGCAAGTTCGACAAGGTCGCAACATCCTGATACTTGGTACCAGTCAAGAATAAGTCAATTGTAACTTGAGCAGAGTTACATTCGACGGCAAACGACTTGTAGAAAGAGTCAGCTGCATTCAACAAAGCTTGAGCCTCCTTTGGTTTTCCTGAGTGAGCTCCCTCATCCCTAACGGCCAATTTTCCCTCTCCGATGCTTGGCAAGCTAGAAGAAAAGACAATTAACTTACCACCAATGCTAGAAATCATTTTGTGGCCAGCTCTCAAAGCAGGGCCTAAGGCGAAGTGTTTGTTGGCGGTACCTTCGAAGTAAGTTGGGAAGTCAAGCAACATCTTTTCCACGGACTTTCTGTTCTGTTCCAAGTTGACCAACAAGCCCTCTGGAGAAGGCAAGAAAGGTTCGTCAATGTCCGATACAATCAACATGTCTGGAGCATCATCTAAACCCTCCTTGAATCTAAAGTAGTGCAAGGCCGAGTCGACACCAATGATGGAGATTCTGGCAGTTTGGTTTTTGTTTGGAATTCTGTCCAAGCTCTCTAAAATGGTTCTAGCCACAGTAGAAGTCATACCCGAGTTAATTGCTTCCGCTGATACATCAATAATAAAAGTGTAAACGATAGGTTGAGGGGTTCTGGCCATGTACTCTTTAGGGGCAACAAACTCAACCACGGAGTGATTCAACTCGACTCTATCGTACCTGTTAGTAGCCCTTTGGGTCAACTCGTCGAAATCGAACGCGGTAGGGATATCGTTCTGCAAACCACAGAAGTTACATCTCCATCTTCTGCCTCCCTCCGTCAAGCTAACGAACGGGTTGATGTAGCCACGACAACGGCGACATCTGGAAATAATTGTATCCTTTGTCACGGGCACTTGCTCGGTCTCGTCGTGCAAACTGTTGTATGGTCTGACAACCAACGCCATAGGTAACTTAGATTTCTTCAAGAGTGAACTGTTGGTAGGGACCACGTTTAAGGTCGAGCGGAAGTAATCAGGAGATGCATTAGCCGTGACTGAAGTAGGAATGAGCTGCGAAGTGCTGGGCAACACGAGGGGTGGTGGAGGCAATGACAAGTCGCTGATTGATGGTGGCAATTCTTTCGATAAGTCCGTCGTATACAACTGGTTCAAAGGTAAAGATTGCGAGGCGCCTGTCTGGGGAGATCCACCTGCAGCGTAACCGTATCCACCTCCAGCGGCGGATCCAACAGGGACACCGGCAGCTCCAGCATCAGCACCGTAAGCACCGCCAAATTGCAGCCCGGAGTATTGGGCGGCAGCAGGCTGCGTATACTGCGAAGCCTGGCCATATTGGGCGCCAGGTTGGGCAGCAGCTTGAGCAGCTGGGTTTCCGTATTGAGAAGGGTAATTACCGTTTGCTTGTGCCTGCAAATTCATGTTGGCGGCGCCTGCCGGGTCGACGGGCTGGCCGGGTTGTTGAATATTCATAGCATTGAAATTCTGATTCAACTGGCCCATACCATAACCCTGGTTGAACTGGGGTGTGGCGGGAGACTGTGGAACCGCGTACTGTGGTTGTGGGTACGCTCTTCTTTTAGACATTAGTGGTGTTTATGGGGAGAAAAGATGAAAAGATGAACGAAGATCTTGGACGAGGCGAGGTGAGGTGAGATTCCTGGAAATTTGGGTGTGTTGTCAACTTAGAGAGCGCGTGAGGGTTTTTACTCTGTCTCAGTACATCTGAGAACACAATTACTGGGCAGTGGACCTGTGCTGGTATCCAGGCGACGACTGAAACTGTTCTTGGATAGTTCCATCTTCATGGTTTGTAAGGATTGTATTACATGTTTGTTTGTATGTCTTTGACAGATTTTAGTTTTTTTTTTTTTGTAAACCTTTGGTCATATTTACCTTGTGTCCAAATCACGACATTTAGAAATTCAATTCAAGTTGGGTCAATTAAATTGCCTGTGCGGAAAATGCGTCGTGGCCAAAACACGCGTGGCCGGTTCCAGCTACCGACAGCCGGGCCTAGAAGTTTCCTGGTAAATACATCCACAAATTGGATTACTTTTAAAACCCAAGTTTGTTTCTGGATGAAAAAGGGGTATCTTATTTTTTAGAAGAGGAAATTCCATTTATATTACTTCCTGCCAACAGCTTTTGCATGATTTCGTTTCGTTTCTATGTAGTTGTGGTGTGTTCGGTCGTGTAGAGAACTACGCACTCAAGATTCCTTTTGATTATGGTAGAAATATAATTGAAGGACAACTTTTTTTTTTTGGACAAAAAACAAATTCAAAGTAGAATATTCGAGGTATATACTAATTTTTTTCTCTTTTTATTGATTTTTTGGTTTTGTTTCTTTTTTTTTTAAAGAAAATCTTTTGAATCATGCCTAGTTATACTAGGAGAAACAATTGGGACTTCTGTAGTTTTTAATACTGGCAGTTAGTGATTCCTAGATTCTCGCCAAGGCAAATGGGAGTCTTTTTTTTTTTTTTTTTTTTTTTTTTTTATTGAAATAAATTCCCAACCCCCTTTTGAATCTGATTACAAAGTGTAACCGAGAAAGTAACAAGCATAACCTAATTACGAAAGCACCGAACAACCTATGAGGAACACCCGCAAGCAGGACATACAGTCGGCTCATGAAGAAGGCTATGGGTCATGTCAAGGCAAAGACGAGTTGACGAAACCTACACTGCGATTAGAGTAAAGAAGGAAGGACTGGGTCTCGGGGTATTCGGATGCTTTCAATACTCTTTTTTTTTTTGTTCTCAGTACACTAATCAGACGTTTTGCAGGTTCTCATAGAATTTTAGGGCACAAAAAAGGGAGTCCTCTAATACGATTTTTTTTTTTGAAAAACACTAAAGAAAAATAAAACATCTACATCAATTCCTGTGATGCAATTATTTCTTTCAAAACATCTCTTGGTGCCAAATTTTCGATTTTTATTTAAAAAGTTTTCTTGAGGGCAAAATCACCTTGAGACGAAAAAATGAGAATCCTGCATATTGTGGACTTTTACTTCCTTGTACATATTGTGAGAGTTAGGCAAGAATTATTTTTGTTATCAAAATCCGATATGGTGTAACGGCTAGCACACGACGCTCTCACCGTCGAGACCGGGGTTCAACTCCCCGTATCGGAGTTACATTATATTTTTAATTTTTTTCGACTTTTACTTGAAAAGCATACAATACAAAGAACACTTCTTTCTTTTTTATTTAAAGAGCCGAGGGTCTTTCAGCAAATGTTTTATTGAAAAATATCGAGATTGAAGAATTCCACCTAGTGCTTGACATTTGAAACCAAAATCAAGTTATAAAAATATACTCTTAGGATATTCCCGACAACGACTGAAATTCAAGATTTATGGACATTGTTGAATAAAATTTCGTTGGTCAAAAGCAGCTATACCTAAAATTATATACAGAAACCCCTTACCATATCCCAATTACATGCCTAGTGTCTAGTCGTGGAGTACCTGTCTTCAGCAAAGCTAACCCTTATTGGGGCGCATACTTGCTGAAATTCTAATTCTACTGCAATGAGCCCATCTTGTTCTCTCACTTAACACCTTCTTCATTTCGCTTAACTGAAGGGTAGGTGTAGTGACTCCCATTAGGGGCTCGTGATGTCTCAAGTATTATCCCCTTTTGAAGGCATTAACAAACCAACTCAAACCACTTAAGCTTTCATATAACGTGTTAGCCGATTTAGCATGTATTTTTCGTACGTTGGTTAAGTTTATTAAATCTCCTTCCATAAGAATTTATTCGCTTCGCATTTTTGTATAATTGGGTTAAATTAGCATCCTCTATGATTTCTTTTAAGCAAAGGTGACATTTCACGACATCAATGACACCCCTTCATCAACAATTGGCGCATAAGATTCATATTTACAAGATGTATTGGCGTGAAGTCTTTCATCTCGACCATTATTTAATTCATAACAGTTTCCGAAACTTGTGCCATTTCTTCAAGAAGATTAGTCGAATACAGATCTCCGTGGATCGAATTCGTATGTATAGATAATTAATTTCTGCATTTCGAACCTTGGATCTTGACTGTCTTCATCCTGCTTTTATTAGAGTATATTATGGTGTATATCTTATGACTCGTTGCCTTTCTGCTTCCCCGTCCGCATTCGGTGCGTGCTCTGTGGCTGCACTCGCTCCTTATAGAATTTACAGGCTGTCAAGTAGCATGTTTCATTTTCGGTAAAAGACAATTCTAGAATGTCAAGGCATTTTTCGGCTTTGACAAATATGAAAGGTATCCGGTACGTTCATCTTTTCTCAAATGGTTTGCGTTTCTCTGTTTTCATATATATCTTATCTATATGATATAGCATCAAAATATTTGGTGTGTTACTCGTGATCGCACCAGAGGTTTCCTTCTGTTAAAAGAATATTTATTCCTTCGGTTAATTCTTTTATCTTCTTTCATCGGAAACTTCTTTTTTTTTTTTTTTTTTTTTTGTTGAATTTCAAAGAAACAATTCTCAATCCTTTTAAACCCATTTTCACGGAAAATAAGAGAGAAAAACCTGCAACACGTCTGATTATTGTACTGAGTATTGAAAGCCTCCGGCTCTCCCGAGCCCTAGGCCTTCCTCCTTACATTACTCGCTGTGTAGGTTGCGTCAACTCGTCTTCGCCTTTCTATGTCCGATAGCCTACTTTAGCTGCCTATGCAGTAAAGGCTGTGGGACTATTCCTCATGTAAGACCCTTAGTTGAATAGATGGATAACTGACATCGACCAATCGGATTAGTCTCATCCAACATTTTTTTCTTAATACATCTGATTGAGGGATTTCACTCGTCTTTTCTTGAAAGGAAATATATTTCTTGCAAGCAGGCGAATGTAGGGCCAATTGTGAAAGAATTTGGTAAAACAAATTAGGCATTTCACTTTTGACTCCCTCTTCCTATACATATTACAATCTGGAAATAACATATAAGGTTGCATAGTGTAGTGGTTATCACTTTCGGTTCTGATCCGAACAACCCCGGTTCGAATCCGGGTGTGACCTGTCTTTTTTTAATTTATTAAATAAAGTTTTTCCTAATACTTCGTTCTAGATATATTTCATCAAAAAATGACTTCATTAAACTCGCCCATTTTTTTGTTACAATCTGTTGAGTCGAACTTATATTACCATGGTCCCGCATTTAAGTAAGCCCAACTCGCGTCTCTTGCGGGTAACTGCAATCTATCTGCAGTACATCTTCGCGCAACTCAAGTATATAAGAGGAGGGAAATTCCCACTCTTCCATCTCAAAAAACTATCGAAAGTTTCTTTTATACGCAACTCATTGACAGACTTTTTTACACAAGCTTATGGCTTTCAGCTATATATGATTTTGAATCTGAAGGTGATGAAACTAAGTATACTTCTTTCCCAGTCTGACTCGACTATGACGACAGGGTTGAAAACCGTTCTCTTTGCATTACAGTTGTCTTTGCAGGCAGCCGTAAAGGGGGCTTATACTTGCCAGTATTTAGCAGTTCTGATTCACTTTTCAAAATCATATGAAGTTGATTTCTACAAGCGTGTGTAAAAGAGCCTTTCATTTGAGTTACGATTTGCAAAAGGAGAACTCTTGACTCATTAGTTTTGTTTTCAATGATGAAATATCCCATAACATTCGCAGTTTCCTCGGTAGCATGCAACAGAACCCAATCTAGCATGCCAGTGACCGCTTTATGACCTTCCATGGATGTCTGATGAAAACAAAGTTAATGAGCAATAGTCTTCTGAAGTAATTAAAGTTTCATATAGTCTACGATCGAGATTTGTCGCAAGTCTCTTCTCGGCCTATGAGGAATCTAGTCTCAGTAACAAAATTCCGCCTTTTCTTTAGGAAGTTTGTGCGAAAATTCTTTTTTCATCGTGACATTTTTACCCCATCTTAATTTTGACAGTTTTCTATCGAAAAACGCTTTGACAGTGCAATTCTTTATGTGAGAGAACAGCCTGAAGTTCGCTTTTCCACAGCTTTTTTGATATCCTACCCAACTAAACGTAAGAAAAAAAATGATCATATAAATTTACTTGTATACATTCGATACCTCAAATCTTGCCTTTCACGTTAGGCTTTGTCAATGGCCATTGGTAAGATCCTTCGCTCTCAAAAGCATAACCGTGATTAGATAAGAAACTCTTCAACTCCTTTGGCCCGTTGGAACCGTATGGGTAGATATGAAGTTCTGGGGCGTCATCTGACTCAATGCACTCCAACAATGGGGTGAACAATTGCCAAGAGACATCCAACTCATCGTCTCTGACGAAGTTGGCGTGGTTACCCAAAAAGCAGTCTCTGATCAAAGCTTCGTATGCTGCAGGAACCCAGAAGTCCTTGGAGAATCTGGAGGCGTAAGTCAAGTCCAACTCAGTGACGGAGGTCTCGTTTGAGATACCAGGGATCTTGGAGTTGATCTTCATGTACACGGCCTCGCTTGGTTGGATTCTAATGACCAACTCGTTTCTTGGAATATCAGTGAAAATACCCTTGGCGACGTCCCTGAATTGGATTCTGACCTCGACCTTGGATTCGTTGAGTGCCTTACCTGCTCTCAACACAATAGGAACGCCGTCCCATCTCTCGTTGTTGACGGAAAGACCCAAAGCAGCAAAGTGACACACTTAGACTCGCCCTTGACAGTCTCATCATCCAAGTAACCAGGCTTTTTTCCGTCCTCTGACTTACCGTATTGACCGATCAAGATGTCCTCCTTCTTGACGTCCTGGAACGCCTTGAGAACCTTGACCTTCTCGTCTCTGACGGCTTCTGGGTCAAAAGACACTGGTCTCTCCATGGTCAAGAGGGTCAACACCTGCAACAAGTGGTTTTGCATGACATCTCTAACAATTCCGATATCATCGAAGTATCCACCTCTTCCCTCAGTGCCAAAAGCTTCCTTGAAGGAGATTTGAATCGAGGCAATGTGCTTGTTGTTCCAGATACCGGAAAACATGGCATTCCCGAAACGCAAAAACAACAAGTTCTTGACCATTTCCTTACCCAAGTAGTGGTCGATTCTATAAAGTTCTTCCTCGGTAAACAATGGAGCCAAGTCTTTTTGCATTTGTCTAGCAGACTCCAAGTCGTGGCCAAATGGCTTCTCGACAATGAGTCTGAGTCTGCCGTTTTCCTTAGGGTAGCAGTATTTTTTGATGTGGGCACCAACACTGGTGAAGACAGAAGGAGGCAAGGCCAAGTAAAACAATCTCTCGGAATTTTCAACTTTGTGTTCGGAGTCGTATTCTTGGATAGCCTTTTCAAGCTTTTCGTAACCCTCTGGTTTGTCGTAAGGCCCAGCAATGTAGGAGATCAATTGTAAAAAGCCATCGACCTTAGAGGAAGCCTTCTCATCGTCCAACTTCAAGTTTTGCTTAATTCTATCTCTCAAGTCTTCAATAGCCAAATCGGATCTGGCGTAGCCAATGATGTTGACATTTGGAGGCAATTGACCTTCTCTGTAAAGGCCAAAAAGAGCAGGAAAGGTCTTTTTTTTGGCCAAGTCTCCGGATGCACCGAAAACGACAATTGAAACGTATTCACCGAAAGAGTCTGCTGGCATATTGTGAGAATTGAAGTGGTAGCTAAAGTACTGACCAAATGGAACAAATGGTTAAATAAATTTCGTGGGTAGCTCTGAGCAATCTAATGGAAAAACCCGGTCGTTCCGCAACGGAGCCCTCGGGTGCGAATTATATAGCGACGCCGCTTCTTCCGACCGGAACTCGCACTGACCCGATAAGCTCTGTAACCTTGGTGCGCAAGGGCCGCAAGGGCCGCAACACCGCTTTGATTTGTCAGAGCGGGTTGGCGAGACTGGCCCTGGCGACTGAAAAAAAAAAATTCAAAAAAAAATTCAAAATTACCATTGCAATCTTGTAATAAAATGTTGTGACTTCATTAAGCTTTTTCTCGGCATTTAGATACTATTTGTTTTGATTGTGAGATGTAACGACAAAATGAAAGAATATTGGAAGAAAACCGTTGCTCCTTGCACTAACGATTACTTGCTAAAGTTGGTTCAGGGCCATGAGATTGCCGTTTCGGCCCCACCACATAACTGACCATATGCCATATGGGTAGACTCCGTAATTGCTTCTATTGCCCGTACGCCAAGATCAAAAAATAATTAATATAAACGTTCTTATGATTATATTACTAATTCTTCTGTGTCCAAATTGTATACATTTAATTTTATGTACTGCTGGTTCTTGATTATTGCATATTTGATTTGTTTTTGGGCCTCAAGATTTTTAATTACTTCGTGACTACCGCAACGTATTACGCAACGTGCATTTTTTTTTGCTATCGCACGTTTGTCCAACATTTTTCCTAATGCCTGCCCCCGGATCTTGCTCGGCCTAACGAGTTTTCATACACCGATACTTCAATCTTATGAATTCAATTCTTTTTTATTCTGCTTTTTTTTTTCTGTAATTAATTTTTCATTCATAAAAGATAAGACTACCTTTGTTCTTATATCAAAAGCTGGGGGGTTTGGATCATGTCCAGGACCGTTAAACTCCGAGATCCTGTACGTTACTGGTGCTCTGCGGTCACGTGTTCTTAGCGAATGGTCATGTTTCGTAATTAATTTGTAATACGTTTAGTGGTGATGTTCGCTGACCCTAAGATCGCCTCGAGTACACTTCTTGGACGATTTTCGTTTATTCTATGGGATTTTTTATACTTTTTTCATTTGGTAATAACTCTCTTATATAACTTTAAAAGAACATATCTATTTTTCACACTCGAATTAAAATTGTTGATAGTTAATACTATTACATAATTTTTTTAAAAGTGAAAAATCTCAATGCATATTGCTGTATTCTATGAAATATTCAATTAAAAAAAAAAAATGAATGAAAAAAGAACTCCACTCTTTAGATACTGAATTCTTCATGATGTTTCCTTAAGTTGTTGCAACATACTTTAAGTAGGTTAAGCTTTGGGGAAGACAGTGATTTAGGGGGTGGGGTTTCCACTAAAGGATAAGTAAAGTCAAACACTGCGATTAGAGTAAGGACAAAGGTCTAGAGCTCGGGAGACTCGGATGCATTCAATACTCAGTACACGAATCAGACGTTTTACAGGTTTGACTACATATATTGGCACTAAATATCGGAGTCCGGTGATACGAATTCTTCTTTTTTTTTTTTTAAAAAAAAATAACTAAATAAATATCTGACACTGCGACAACTCGACACACTGTATGATGCAGTTGAGAAAAATACTAGGCCGTTAAAGAGATCTCCAAATCTGGCATACGAAATTCGTTCGGTATACGGTTTTTCGTAAAAATGCCAGGAAAAAGAGCTTATCACTATATGTTATTGTATTCATATTTTATTTTATTTGTATTGATTTATAATCTAAATGATGTGTTGCTCCCGCAGACCATTACTTTATATCTAAGTTCTTTGGTCTCCATTGCCTTTCACAGTCTTTGTATGTCCATTTGTTTCATCAGAGTACTCCTCACTGTGACCCTCTTCTGCACCTCTTGAATTGTTTTCATTGTTTTTATCAAATTCATCCTCATCACCTACTTGAAATGCATCGTCGTCATACTCTGGTAGGGTTTCCGCATTGAAATCGTCGAAAAGTCGCTCCCGCTCAAGATCTTGCTGAGAGGGCGCATGGAGTTCGTATGACTCTCTTTCTTCTTCGCTATCAGAATAGTCCTCTCCCGGGATGATATCAAACTCGAAGTCTCCTCTGCGTCTTCTTGAGCTATTTTGATTCCTGTGCCACTTCATCAATGCAAGAACAAATATGAAGCCCACAACGGCCAACATCATGAAATATTGACCCATGTGTTCGGAAAAAAAATGTTTTCCAGTCTCTTCATGGCCTTCAGGCTCTTTGGATTGTTCCGCGTTGTCTTCCGTTGGAGTACTCACAGAGCTCGATGGGGCCAGGTCGACGGGCGAGGCCGTCTCTGAAACCGTAAACTCCGAAGAAGAAGTTTCTGAGGAGATCTCTTCGGAAGATGTGGTCTCAGGGAAAGTGGACTCGGATGATATAGTTTCTGATAAGGATGTCTCAGAGTGCTCATTTGATTGGGAACTCGTAATTGGAACAGAATCAGTCGCAGTAGTCGACGTCTCTGTTTGGTCTGATCCCACCCTTTCTCTTCGAATCATGGCATAATCTTTGTCCAAGTCAAATGTCTCTGCCTTTTCAGGGTCGATTGATTCACCGAAGAAAAGAAGCTGCCAATCCTTCAAGGTTATTTCGTTACCCTGGGAGGTCGAAACCTCAAGTGTCCAGTCACCCAAACCTTCTTCTCCCCAATGAGCCACTGACATGAAGGTCCAATTCACGAGTCCTCCTCTGGCCGAATCCAAATCACGTTGTTTAGCAAGGCGACTTACCACACCAAAAGGAGAGGTCAACTTCACGTCAAGTTTTCCTCTCACTTGCGAATCGATGTTCACCTTCACATTGACATGCTCAATTCTTTCCAAGTTCATGGCTTGCATGGAATCTTTGGAAATGGAGATGACACTCTTTACCAGAGCAGCGTCTCCTTCCGCATTTGCTTCGATCTTCTTATTCGCGACTTCAATATCTGAGTAGTGCCAGGCCTGTGGCTTGACGTTCTTCCACGCCTTCGCTTCTTTGATGAGGAGCTCGGCATCGATTTTACCAAATCCGTATTTGTTCGAGTACTTTTGGCCGAGTGCAGTTTCTTGATAGTCACCATCATGTTCGTTGACCGGGACTGCAGCAATGGCACTCACATATTGAGTATCTCTCCAAGTGAGCTCGGGATTTGCTTGTAAGACCAAGGCATAGATACCTGCCGCTAAAGGAGCAGCCGCTGACGTGCCACCATGCAGCGCAGAACATTTTTTATGAATGTCTGTGGTGTGGATGTGTTCACCAGAACCTGAGCTATAAGTGACAACCATGACAGCAGAACATGCTTCTGCATAGCTTGGGTGTAAGCCTTTATAGTCAATAGCACCAACGGTGATCGAGTAGATGGAGTTCGTATATCCATCGAAGTTGCACTGGTCGCCAACACGGCCACCGTTACCACTGGCAAATACATATATAGCGCCCTTATTTTTCCGGCCTTGTTGAACGCCTTTGATCATGGCCTTTTTCACGAGATTATCCGGCGCAGCAACGGTCCGGCCATTATCAGTGGGTCCCCATGAACAAGAGTATATATCATTATGCTCCAAGCCATAAACCATGGCGGCAGCCTCCTCTTCCGACGTGATTGCACCGGAAAGGATTCTGATTCCAGAAACTTTACCCTCGTAGGCCACACCGATACCGCATACATCATTTTTGACGGCAGCCACTTCACCCGCACAGCGAGTTCCATGGTAATCATCAAAAAGACGTGGCTTGGGCAAGGCATTGTTATCGTTGAAGTCCCACAGTCCTTCCTTGCTGAAATTCTCCAGTAGATCAGGTGATTCGTAGTCCAAACCATCATCTATGATGGCCACCGTGACGCCCTTACCACGAATGCCGTCGTACCACACATTCTTGACGTTGACATCATTTCCAGGGTACTGCGTGTTGATCAAATGCCATTGTTCGAGAAAAATGGGGTCTTCGATCCCAAGTTTATCACTGACTTCCTTCACTGGAGCCTGGGAAGAGTCCACAATGTCTAGACGACGCCCCACGTCCAGTTTGCGTGGTTTATATTGGTCCATATACACGGGTAATCTTCGTTGGAGGGTTTTTGGGTGTAACATATGGATCAGCTTGAGGGATGGGAATGAGGTGATTCCATCGTAGTCGGATTCAGAACCGCGGGTCCGCTTGATGAGTCCATAATCATTCGAGTTGTAGTTTCCCAAAAAGTCCATGTGTTTATGTGCTTTAGGAACCGAAAACACAAAATGATCATCGAGGCCACGGGCCGGGTGCTCAAATCGGAACGATTCGTTGTATGCTGAAATGAATTTGCTTAAGGGCGCGAGTGACGCCAGCGTGTCGATTTCCACGACGAAGTATTGCCGATCGGCATATTCTCGTTCAGGGATAGTAAGACCCAAAGCTTGTGCTACCACGAGAAGTAGAGCCACTGAGAACCTCATTCTGCACAGTCTGTGGAGAGTGGATGGACACACAAGCAAAACGAAGGTGAGCCCCAAAAGTAGAAAGAAAGAGACGGAAAATCGAAAAGAGCTAGCAAAGAGAAACGGTACCCAGTGTTTTCTGTTTTATTCAGTAGTTCACGTAGTACAGTGCAAGCTAAGAGACGAAGATGCCTTGCTGTTATAACTTGGAGGATTCTGGTTTCGACTTATGGAAAAAGAAGGTGCCCTGCCGGTGTGGGAATGCAGATAACTTCAAACAGGTACGTGTATCGTGGCCGGGGGGCTGTCCCAGGGCAGGTTTCGCAGTGCGAGGTTCAGAAACGGGAAATTCTGGGCCCGCGCAGGGCCGGGGGATTGTGTTAAAAGATTTGGAAGTACGATAAAATCGTGAAAAATTACAAGGAGGGTGAGATATTCTTTGCAAAAAGAACTTAGAAAATATTTAGTATTATATTGTGAAAAGGGGAGCATTTCATATTTTTTTTTTTTCATGTGATTTGGTGTGTCTACGTTTCTTGTTGAATAGACTGGAGGTGGGACTTGTGGGAACACCCGCACACTTAGCCTTGCCGTCTTATAATTATTAGTATGGCCAGTTTCATCTGAGTCCATGATAACAGCATGATAAAGATATTTGGGCAGTATTTATGGCTTTGTTGCTTTAAATAACATACTATTGTATCATATGATCAAAGCTGGAAACATATTTTTACTGGGATGTAAGTCCTCATCAGGAGGATATTTATGGTCCTAGTGTCTGATGTGTTGTGGACCTGTGGTTGCCCTATGGGCCTATACACACGGGTAATGTGTAGAGGATACATGGTAAACGACAAACTTAGACGGTAATGCAAGATAAATAAAAAAGACAAATACAATGATCAAGTGCTTTCTTTTTTTCTGTCTTACTTATTTTGGGAGACATAAGAACGCCAGGGGAAAGATTTTATGCCATGGTGTTGCTCCATTGAGGCCCGGCTTAAATGGAGTCCTGGTTCACAATAGTTTCCAGCAGAGTGGATTAACGATGGGTGTGCTCAAAACTTTACGGCCATAAATATCTATTTAAGAAGATTTGAAGTTTTGGGGTCACACTAAGGGATCTTGAAAACTATTTAATAAAATTGAGTATTTATATGACATTATTAAATTTGGGCTTCTCTTGTGTTTATATGTCTTGTTTCAGAATACCCTTTGGGCCCCCATTTTCGCCGCAATCATGCCCCGCAGACAAATTGCCGAGACTTGAAGGTTGACACTGCGGGAGGGCTGATTTGGAGCCACATCACGTGATACAGTATATTCCATGAAATTTATTAATCGGGAAAGTTCAATTTTTAAAAGAAAGGAAGTAGTGAATACAATGTGCCGAATTCTTGTTCTAAAAACGATTAATTTATCTTAATATACAGCACACCGGTTCTTGGGGCAATATGATTATGCTGGCCCAGCTCTTCGCATATGGTAGAGCAAAAGCGGAAGGCATTCTGCTTTAGAAAATGGAAGAGCCCTTCGAAATGATGAAAAGTTGTGTGAGGTAAAGTTATTGATTTCCGAAGGGTTTTATTTCTTTGTTCTGAATGATCCTTAAATTCAAATGGAAGACATATTTTTCGATCTTAGAAATCACTGTGATAATTTACCTCAATATATACCGAGAGATACTCAGTTTGAAACCATTCTTGAAGAATATTAGTGCCCTGAGCTATAATGGACAGATGAAATTTGACATTATGAATAAATATATTATAAAATTCTATATTCTTGCCTAGCTTTTAAAGGTGCGCAAACTCTTCCAATGGCCAAGGAGGAACAATTTGCATTCATAGACTGAATCATTTCTATTTCATGCCACCAAATATGTTAGGCGCCCAAAATTAGGTCTAAAATAGGCAAATATTAATTTCTTAAAGCAAACTGCCAATTTTGATGCCTGATGGTGGGGTTTGATCACATGACAATTGTTACAGCGAGGGTGGATAAAGCCATCCGTACAAGCCGTAAACCCCAGGTGGACCAGTCGCAGAGATCGTCAGCTCGTTCTTTAAAGGGAACATCATCAAATTTACATATTGTACTCTTCCTTTCGTTAAACTAAAGAATATATATATATATATATATATATATTCAAAATATATCCAACATTGTAATTTATATTGCGTGCAATGTATCGCTTCAACCCAATGTATGGCAGATTCCCATTTTGGTCATGTTGAATAACTGACTTCACGAATATAAAAAAGGGACAGCGCCTCTCAAATCTTTTACTGAAAAAAAAGGAAACCTTTACAATAACAATTTCATCTAACAATGACTCTTGAACAAACTTTGATTTCATTTTCTTAGTGTGTGCCAAGGTTTTGCAGACTTTGCAGACCTGGCAGCCTTGCATATACACTGTTTGACAGAGTTGACAGGATTTGCAAAAAAAAAATGCAAGATCTCAGCCAGATCCAGTTCAACCATGTTGATTCCAACGTTGTCCATACCAAATAGAAAAAAAAAGAGCTTAAAAGGAATAATTTTTTTTTGTTTAATACATCTGATTGAGGGACGGCATTTTTGGCGTACACTAACCCTAAAAAGAACCCAAAAAGCAAAAAAGAAAGATTTCCTTTAGAAAACCGAAATCTGGACTTGATTACCCTACTCTCTATGCTCGCACCGAGTTCTGTACGCTGCAACTATATATACGACGCCCGACGCTCAGGCTGTTATCTCTTGCTGCTTTGTCCAGTCTAGAGGCACGGCCACGCGCGCTCGACCCGGGGCATCTCTCTACAATACCGAGGCTGGCCTACGATATACAAACCATGCGTTTTTTGTAGGCATTTATCACACCGACGATTTTTCCACACCAATTCTTTTAAATATCTCTTGAGGTCACATTCTTTCTCGGCCACTTTTTTTTTCTCATACTTGGCCCCACACGTTACTTTCTCTTTTAATATCAGAACCAATTGCTTATCTAACTATACTTAATATAGATTCGAGATTCCGCACAATATGAAGTTGCTCCAACGCGTGGTTTTTCTGTTGGCCACTATGGCCTTAGCCATGGCTGTCCCTGATATGGACATGGATATGGGCGGAGGTGTAGAGTTCCACCCCATAAATGCCCCATCCAAAACCTTCCATTGGATCATCACTCTCGCAATGCTCTTTATGGCACCCTGTATTTCGTCGGTATTTGCTAGTGCCGAGAAATTCCATATCGCATCGATTCTCCATATTGCGTCATTATGCTATTCCATTTTTGAGTCCTTGTTTCTTGATTTTCCCGACAACAAGGATAACCATGAAAACCGCACATCCAAAGGCACAAGTTGGTTTCTCACCTGGGCCTTGGCCTTGACTGTATTTATCGGCACGCTTGTGAATGGAACAAACTTGGTTATGAACAGATGGAGGAAATCCCAGGACTCGGAGTATTCCAGCCTGCTGCGTTTTATGCCTCGTGTTTATAAGACTTTGGCAGTGGTGGTGGCGCTCACGGGCTGGGTTAGAGTTTGTTTGGCGCCAGTAGCTCTTTTAGGGTTCTGTTATGGTGAATCCACTGGCCAATGTATTGCACATGGAATCATGGGATCGTCGTTCATTTTCTACGGGTTTATTCTTGCGTGGGTTCTTTTGGTTCCATGGATCAGAAACCACCGTCTTGCTAATGGCACTGAGCCACGCAAAAGCCAGGAGTTCTGGGACTCTTTAGTCATGTGTCTCTGGGGAATTATCAACACCTTTACTGAGCACAGGTGGGGCGAAGATTGGACCCACGGAGACTACCAGCACACGTCCATGGGTATAATTTGGTGGTGCGGTGGACTTTTGGGCATGTGGCTCTCTCGGAAGAACGGAACAAGAAACGTGGTACCGGCCTTGCTATTGATCTATACTGGCTACGCCATGTCAGAGCATTCCCAACTTTTGGCTATCTCGACTAAAGTCCATAGCATGTTTGGCATTACTCTCATGGCCGGTGGATTAACTCGTATTATTGAGATTTGTTTCCTTTTGCGTGATGCCGCGTGCAGTGAGTCGGGGAAACTTTTGCCGTTCCAACACCTTCCACCTTTATGCTTGGTGATGTCGGGCTTAATATTTATGTCTGCCAACGAAGAGCAGCTTCAGCTAGTGCATGACCTTGGTGCAGACCATTCATCATATCTCCTTGTGGTGTGTAGTGCTGGGTTCTTGATTTACCTTTGGATGATTCTCATGTTATCGTTCTACTTGTACTTGGTGGGGTATGACGAAGACGGCGAGTTGCAAAAAGGAAAAGGTTATTCCAATATTGGTGGAGTGAATGAGGAGGATTTTGAGCTTGGAGATTTGAGCGAAGACCTGCAAAGTATAGACAGAACCCCCCGTTAAGGATCCAAAGATATTATTGAACATGGGAATTTTGAATGAAAGACCACCGTGTGTTCAAAGGACCTTTTCTTTATCCGGACTTCGACATTCATAAAAGCTTTGCTCTACTGCTGCACCAGCCGTTAAGATGGCAGTGTTGTCAGAAAAACCTTGAGAGGTGCAAAAATTCTGCGATCGAATATGAGCTTACAATGTTGAAAGAATTCCCAGGATTAAACCAGGAATAGTCAAGCTAAAGGCATCAAACGTTCGAGAAAAGATTATAAGAATGAGTAGAGCATCAGTTAATTTTTACTTTTCTATAGAATTTTCATAGTATATACCAACTAAGATTTGTTGAATTTCGTTGGTGATCCATTTTTGCAACTTCGAGGTTATTGCTACGAGTCCGCGATATATAACCCTTATAGATCCTAACTCCGAGTCGGGGTTCTGTCTTTATCTTTTGCTTGCAATGATCATACTTTTTTTGTAATTTTTTACCAGAGTTTTAGAATACTTCAATTGACCAACAAATTTTTAATTTCAAATAAACGCACCTGCTTTAGGACTCTGATTATTCTTTGCATCCCTTCTGGTTAATATTTATCGGGTCAGGGATCACAAGGTCGCCATTTCGTGGTTGGATTGAAACTGAAGCCAAATATATTATATTTAAAAAGTGAATGTTCAGACCTGTGCATTTCATTTTTGTGGGAAAAACACCAAATAATATTACGGATTTTGAGCTGGAGTGCCAATGAAGGATCAAAAAAAAAAAAATAAGAAATTCAAACCCGACTCAAATAAGTTCAGCGATGTTGCCACATAATTATGGTCCAGGAGTTAATTCCACATGCTGATAAGCGCAATACATATTGGTAAAATCTACAGGAATAATACCTTCCAGAAACAACGGGTAAAAAAATCCAGGAAAAGAAAAGAAAAGTAAATAACATAGAAATAATTTTTTTACTTTTGTTCAAAGAACAGCACCAGAAATCCCGAATTCTGCTTGTGGATAGTATGGCTAATGCGAAATTTTGTATGTGTCAGTGAGCCAATTTAGTGAGACGGTTTTCGCAACCACCTTATAGATTTGTACTTCGACCAAGACAATACATCATATTCATTTTCAGTAATATTCTTACCACCAACTGTCATCATTTTATTCAGGGTAAAAAGAACAAAGATAACAAATAGAAACAATATCCGAAGTTCACACGAAACTCAATCCGGTTCGTATTTACCTCAAGGTTTGGGCGAAACAAGGGCTCTTTTAGCCTTATAATAAGCACAGACACAGTTCCGAACATTTACTTATATCTAAGGAAAAGACAAAAGAAACATAAATTTAACCCCAAACAATCAAACCAAAGAAAGCCAATTTATATTAAAAATGGGCAAGGCTGAGGACATCTGGAGGAGCCACCCTTTTTTCATTGACACCAAACTGGCAGTTATTTTGGCCTACGACCTCATTGCAATTCAAAAACTTTTCACAGAAGATGTCAAGTTAACCATAAGGTACGTTCAAATAAAAGTTGAAATTATATTCTAAACATTTACTAATATATGGCTACAACTCTCTTCTTCAGTCTTTAAAAGAGAAAAACTTTACCACAGACACCGCAATTAGAACAGCACTTTTCCACCTCAAAACATTGAGATCAACAAATTATCCTAACATAATAAAGGAGAAACACCAACGGGTAATTGAGTTGTTAGACATGTGGCTTGATAAAATTTTGGTGGGTGGCGGGCACAACTTCGATTTCATTTCCAAAATCGCATAACTTCAGAGAAGTGCGGCCGTCGAGACAGGGATGGCCTGAAGGCTTTCAATTAAGACTAAATTTATACTACTAAATATAGAAGGTGAAGTATTTTGAACTACCGAAGGAATCCAATGGGTATCTAATTGAGCACTGTGAACAGACGTTTAAATGCTTTCCCACTAGAGGCATATAATCAAAACTTCTGCGCTGCTATTTTAGTCATTTTGGAAATTTTATTTTTGAGCTAAAAAAATATTAATCATGTATAGACTGAAAGGATCCGTAGAAAATTATGCTGCTTTTACATTCTATACAAGCGTCAAAGAATGTTTTATTCTGAGGCTCCTCCTAAAATAATGCTTCTACATCAAATTATAACATAACATTTCCCCTTGATTTTTTTGAACCAATACATATTTAATTGAAGGCCCCAAATATCGGCATTGAAATGGATTTCAATGTTATAGCGATTTCAGGGGAGCCTCCTTCTGTTATTCCACTTCTGGAATTTGGTTCCTTCCGGCCACCCGAGGGGTCGTGCAGTACACATATTGTACTCATTCCAAACAATGGATGGAGTAACCCAAATAAATCGTAATGGACTTCAAAGATAATTTTTTTTTAAAAAAATCGAAACAAACCATTTTAATTGCTTGCTTCTTTTCATTCAAAACTAGCCTTGTGTTGGTCTTTGGAGGCATCATTCCTGTAGACCACTTATCGCCCCGCATTTTTCGAGACTGAGTCCTTGCCATTATTAGCCACATCTCAAGTCATCCATGAGTATCGGTGATGGAAATTTCATAGGGGCAGATAAGAAAAGTTATCCCGAAAATCATTTTCAAAATTCGATTCCCTCCAGAAAATAATCAAGAATGAATCAAAAATTCCATAATAATTTCCAAAATAGACATTCTTCGATCTATCATTCTGGCGCTCCAGTTTCCTTGGTTTGGCCGTGCATTCTACCCCAGATTTCAGTTGTCACGCGCGCTTCCGGTTTTCCGGCCTTAGTAACGGCCCAGCCAAAAATCGGGGTTGTCTTAAGGTACAAGCTCTATATCATAACCAGAATTCCGGCCAAGATGGCAAGAAAAATGACTTGAAAATATTCAGAAATTGATGACCTTATGCCTCCATAGACCGTGGGTATGGGTGAGCTCTCATAAAAAGTGGTTTTTGGAACCTTCCTGCATGCGTCCCTTAGTCAGCCAGTGTGACCCCGGAAGAAAGGAAGGCATGTGGGTTGAAATAGCCACCATAATTTTTGTGGGGTATATAAAAAGGAAACAATGGATCCACCCGAAACAGGGGGGTAATTTTTCCTGAATAAAACTAAACATTTCTTTTGTTTTATATTGCTATCTTACTACTCATTCAAGAATTCTGTTGGTGTCATTACGTTATCGAATTTCAATCTGGCAGTCTTTTATTACATTCTTCTTTTTCATCCTCATATTATATACAAGAGACCAAAACCAAATAACTTTAGGGCCTATTATTTCCAATTTTGAGTTCTAGAAACGAAAACAAAAGAAAAGATCTTTGCGTCCTAAAATGTCTTCACAAAAGAAAGGGGGATCTGTTATTGATTTAGCTGCTGGCGGAACCGCTGGGCTCTTTGAGGCACTTTGCTGCCATCCATTAGATACGGTCAAGGTCAGAATGCAATTATATAAGAAATCCGGGCAGAAAGCTCCTGGGTTTGTTCGTACCGGAATGAATATTGTGCAAAAGGAAGCATTTTTCTCGCTCTACAAAGGCTTAGGTGCTGTCGTCTTAGGAATCGTGCCGAAAATGGGGATCCGATTCCAGTCGTACGAATTCTATCGGTCGTATTTAAAAGACGAAAAAGGGGTCATATCCACAGGGGGAACCTTTCTTGCCGGTGTAGGGGCGGGTACCACAGAAGCGGTATTAGTGGTTAACCCAATGGAGGTGGTCAAAATTAGGTTACAGGCGCAACACCATTCCATGGCAGATCCATTAGATGTACCGAAATATCGCAATGCTCCACACGCAGCATATCTTATCTGTAAAGAGGAGGGGTTCAGTACTTTATACCGGGGTGTGTCTTTGACTGCGGCTAGACAAGCCTCAAACCAGGGAGTCAATTTCACTGTTTACTCGAAGTTGAAGGAGTATTTACAAGAATATCACCGACTAGAGGTTTTGCCCAGTTGGGAAACATCATTGATTGGGCTTTTTTCCGGCGCTTTGGGGCCTTTATCCAATGCCCCTTTGGACACCATTAAGACACGGCTACAGAAAACCACATTTGCCTCAAATGAATCTGGGTGGATGAGAATCGTAAAGATCGGCAGACAATTGGTGAAAGAAGAAGGCATCCACGCGTTGTACAAGGGCATAACACCCCGAATTATGCGTGTTGCACCCGGACAGGCTGTCACATTCACTGTTTACGAATTCATGAAGGGCGTATTAAGTGGGTCTACTTCTATCCCTGGCACAACAAAAAAATTACAATGAGCGAGATTTACAGCGAGCCCGAGACTGACTTCGAGAGTGTGTGAATGTGGTGTTCGCGTATACTTAGATAACGAACAAACTTAGATTCACAATACATTCACTATCCATGGGTTCATTGATACTTATTCGAGCTGAACCTGTCATATTTTCCAGTTAAAGAGAAGGGAAGGATATCAAGGGAAATGTGATACTTGATATTTACCAATTTTCTTTGCCACAATTTCTTTGCCACCTTGCCACGAGCTTTATTAGAAACTTGATGGTTACTTGAAATGGGCCAAAACCGCACCTGAAGTTTTCGCGCACACGAACCCTTCTGCCTACCGGCCCCAACCGAATGTTGCTTTCGTGTGGATTTCACATCAGCTTTGCTCCTAGACAAAAAAAACACATACACACATTGACAAAATGAGATCTTTTGGAAAGCTCCGTACAGAGAAAATTTTATTGAGACCGCTTTCCATTTGCAAAATTTCCCCGCGTTCGCTTTTACGGGGTGTGCTGCATGGCTCCATCGTTTCGGCCCAGGTCATATCAGCCCGGGCCGTGTCGAGCTCTTCAACGAACCTTCGCACACGAAAAACAGAGGAGATTTCTCCCGAAGAAATCAAAAGATATCAGGAATTAAGAGCTCGTAGAACTGGAACCCGCAGCAATTTCTATTATCAGGAATCGCCGTCGTCAGACCCTTTGGGGTTCCAAAATGACCCGAGCCAATTTCGGACGGTGTTTGAGATGCCACCCAACGAAAATGGTATCATCACACCAGAGGACGGTATTTATAGCATACTAAAGGAGCCCACCCTTGTAATTGAACGACAGGTGGAGCTCATGAATGTGGTTCTTGGCTTCGAGCAGGCTAATAAGTATAAGATCATGAATTCTTTGGGCGAACAAATCGGATGGATGGAAGAAAAAGACTATGGTATTTTGAAGATGGTAGGGAGACAGTTCTTCCGGCTTCATAGACCGTTTGACATCGACGTTTTTAACAACTATGGCGATCTTCTTATGACGATCAAAAGGCCTTTTTCGTTCATCAACTCCCACATCAAGTGTCTTTTACCCGGGTTTGATACAAACGGTAACCTTATGCACGAGGTGATTGGAGAGTCTGTTCAAAGCTGGCATCTCTGGCGCAGAAGATACAACTTGTTCAAGCTAGATGACGAAACTACCGACGAATATAACCAATTTGGACTGATTGATGCGCCATTTTTGGCATTTGACTTCCCAGTCCGGAACGAACAAGGCGATGTCATTGCATCTGTCGATAGAAACTGGGTGGGTTTGGGCCGTGAACTTTTTACAGACTCTGGAGTATATATTGTGCGTATGGACCCGGCCAGTTTCGAGGGATTAGGCGGCCTTTACCCCACAGTTGCCGGTCCCCTTACTTTGGACCAGCGGGCAATATTGTTGGGAAATGCGGTCAGTATTGATTTTGACTACTTCTCGAGACACAGCAGACAGGGAGGTGGCTTCTTGAGTTTTGGTTCTTACGAGTAGAAGGAAATAACGATCGTGGATAGAGTTAAATACATGCACGCGGCGGTGAAGTCCAAGGCGATTGTACCTTACTTTTCTATTATTATTTTTGAGTGGTCTGGGAGGGGTGCTCGATTTGCCTATGCGCTAGCTCGACTCACGGTCTTCAATTTCGCCTTCTTGATGAGCTCTTCCCATTCTTCGTCAGATAAAGATGCCGAGATATCTTTCAAAAGCGCCACAGTGAGCGGGGTATAATCATGCCTTCTCCATTGGTTGTCGCGCGTCCACCTTTGTCTTTTCTCTAATTCTTGCTGTACAGAGAGACTATCTCCAATAGCCTGATGCTGTTGCAACTTGTCATTGGTGATGGCCAACAAAGAGAAGCGGATTTCGTCGGTATACTTAGAGATTCGGCGGTGAAGCACCTCGGGAAGTTTTTCGTAGAACTCTTCAGATGTACTCAATGTGTCATGTTTGATGGGAAACCTCTTGAGTCCATCCAATTCGTATATGGTGTTGTTGATGTTCAAGTAGGTGATGAAGTGGAAAAGACCATTGTTCTTCTCGTCAACATCAGGACGAGAAATATCACTCAGGTCAATGAATTTTGGAGCACTGAAGGAATTGTGCACCTCACGGATCACTTCACTATTGGAGAGAATGTCGCCACACATATCGGGGTCAAACCCCGCCACAAAGCCATGTATATTTGAGAGTTCGCTGCCAATATCCAATTCTTTGCTTTTGTTCAAAAGCGAGTTGAGTACTGCCTGGGTTGCACAAGCATTCTGGATAGTTTGGCGGGCAAAAAACACCCCATTTTGGTCATAGTTTTTGTCATAGGCTCCATCTAGAGGCACATCTTGCAGTGTGGAGTCCCGGTCGACTTTGCCGTACTTGAACAAAAACACAACTGCATGAACGGGGGCCAAGGCCTTGAGAGATTCTGAATCTATGGAGTAGAGTTCTTCGATCTGGACGTTTTTGACCCCGAGCCGGGAGACAAGTTCGGTGAATACGCCTGCGTCCGAGACAATGGTGTTCCAGCCTGAAGACATGGTGGTAGATGGTCAGTGATAAGGAAGGAACAGGAAAAAAAACAGAGGAAGACGAAAATAACTTTCGGTAGACTTAGGAAAGTTTATAACCTTGTTGCTTCAGAAAAAAAGATTGTGTCTTGGCTTCTTTTGGTGTCTGGAATGACTTGCAAATATGCGGTTGGGAGGCAATGGCATGTCGGCACCGAAGAGACGGCCGGGCCGCGGTGGAGTCCTGAACTCAGGCCTACTTCAGACCCAGGAACTCCAAAAAGGAAACCCCGTTGTTTTAGATAAAGGCATCCATTGAAGGGTAGAAATATACAGAAACATATATAAGTAGTAGTTTATTCAAAAAAAAATATTCATATATTTACTTAAAAAGAATATTACCCATTTTTTTTGTAAAGATTGTCGACTGTGTTGACATTGACCCTGGGGTGGCCCTGGGGTGGCCCTGGGAAGCTGGCAGCCTGGCACAGGCCGTGGCAGTGCGCGCAGGACGAGTTTTTGTCGTTTTATCTTCCACGTACGCACGTGTACTCACTTCAAACTTTCCAAACCCCATAATTGTCCCTTCGGCAACATGTCTTCGATCGAAAGCCAAATCACGTTCGTGGACCTTATCAAGGACTTTACTGAGAACTCGCACGAGCTCTTGCCCAGCAAATTGAGCCAGTACCAACTGTTGCTTACGTTTCTTCTTGCTGTTATCTGTATGTACTGATTGGTTTCAAACAATGTCTATGAGGAAAACTTCATTGAGGAATGAAGAAATTGAATATTATTTTACCCCGAAAGCTTTACTAACATCTAGCCTTTGTTTCTGTGGCGCTGACGCTACTCAACAGAAAGGGAAGCTTCGTGATCTATTTGGTGAGTGCCCTTGTCGCGTCGGTGTCGGTAGCGTTGACGAGCATTTACGCATGCAACTTTTTTGGTGTATACATTTGAGGAGACTACTGAGAGATATATAAAAAATAATAAACGGAATTGAGAGAATATGTTTGTAAGATTATGGGGGTTTTTTTACGGTTGTGCATGTTTGTGGGGTATGGACTGATGTAATATGGAGGTTGTTTTTCTGGCCCTAAAGCCAGTCGCGGCCGGAAGTACGAACCGATTTACAATTGAGAGGTTCGACACCGTAAAAGAATAGATTTTATGGTGCTGTGTTATGTTGGAATTTTAAAAACTGAAAAATGATGTACTGAATTAATTTGGCCGTTCATTTGACGGGTTCATTGGGCATATGCGGGTCCAGCCAGGAAGCGGAACCCGGAAATTAATTAGTTCAGAAAAAGACATCACAGTTTGTAGTAATAAATTCGGGATAAACGAGCTAAAGACCAAGTTCAGGCATGTCACTCACACAAACCACTCTGCTTTTGGATAAACTAGAATGCGAAGTATTCTTTAAGGATATCAACTTGTTGATATTAGAACATTGTTCCAGCATGGGCCCTGCTGCTCTGACCATGGGTCAGTTTTGGTTAATAAATTCCGCAGTATTCTTATAACATGTGACAGCACCACCTTTCATCCACTGTTTTAAATCCACAAAAAATAGCTTCTTTTTCTACATTTCACTTTATTATTCAGTAAATTATCAAATGTTAACACTTTTATAAGAAAACTGCCCTAGATTCAGAACTTGGGTGCGGCCCTGATTGAGTTCTGTCCTACTTTGGGACATGATTTAACACAATGAAGTTCTACGAATAACAAACAAAAATAAGTTATTTAGTGTTTTATAATTTCAAAAAATAATCAAACCAATATTTTAAAAATCCCTGAAAATACAGCAGGTGAAGTCTTTACTGGCTCGCTCCATCACAATCCTGTGAAGGCCAACCTAGGCTTGTCCTGCTTACCATTTTTTTTCGCGGCCAGGGTGTCCTGAGGCCCTGGCCCAGACCTAGAATCGACTCAAACCACTCCCTCCAACCATCCTTATCACTGGCAAACATATGAAATTCTCCATTCTCACTTCACTTTCCATCGCCGTCTCGTCTGTTGCAGCTGGTTCTGCTGGCTTCTACGCAAAAGATGCAAATGTCTACGAACTCACGCCGAAAAACTTCGATAAAGTGGTTTTAGACACCAACTATACCTCCATAGTAGAGTTCTACGCACCATGGTGTGGTTATTGTAAGCAAATCAAGCTGGTGTATCAGAAATTGGCCAAGTATATCCAAGATGATGCCAAGTATGCCGTGAATGTTGTTTCTGTCAACTGTGACGAGGATTCTAACAAACCCTCTGCTCGAAATACCGTGTGCAAGGTTTCCCCACATTGATGGTGTTTAGACCACCCAAATTCCAAAGACACGCACCCACTTCAGGTAAACACGTCCCGGAAACGTATAACGGGCAACGGGACTTGCCTTCCATGGTGGAGTTTGTGTCGTCGAGAATCAAGAACTACGTCAAGAAGTTTCACAACTTGTCTTCCAAGTCTTTTGCTGAATGGCTTAATGTGGACGACGGATTGGAAAAGATTGTGGTGCTTCTGGGCTCCGATACTGTTTCTGCGCTTCTCAGGTCATTGGCAATCGACTTCCTCGATACTTTGAGCGTTGCCAGTGTGTCTGTGAAGACCAAAAGTCACAAACCAACAATTACGTATGGTGACCACGAGATCGAGGTACCCTTGGAAGAATCAGACTCTCTTCCTGTATTGTTAGTGTATAAGAAGGACGAGAAGCGGTTTGTACGTTACCCAGCCAAGAAATTGCGTCACATGAACAAGATTCAGAAATTCATCATGGAAACTACCGGAGTGGTTCCATCCGAAGGTTCTTTATCGAAGAAAGAGAAAAAGTTGCGCAAGTTCCGTGGCGTGAGCCGTAATATCAAGGATGAACTTTAGGGGCACTTCAAAGTTATTATTTGTGTATAGAAAAGACAACCCAGGGCCGTGAGTTTTACTGTATTATGTAGATATAATGTGGGATCTTCATTATTTGAACAGAAAAAGAATGTTTGGATAGAAGTTCAAATATATAATCTGTGGGAGTAAAATGTTACTTTGTTATATTAAGAACTTCATGCTGCGAATCTACATTTATATTGTATTCCATTTGAAAGTACTGATGCGGAACCAAATGTTGTTGTATTGATGTAGAAAAATAATATGCGTTTCGAAAACATGAACTTGAACAAAGAACGAAAGACCGGTTTTTATCTTTTATTATTTTCCTTGTTATAGCTTTTTTCTTGTATTTTTCAGTTTAGATATGTTTTATTCTTATCTCACTCCGACGAGATAGTTGAACGGTTTATTAGTTTTTTTAAACCCCTTACGTAGTTACTAAATGTGAAATATCACCAAGTTGAGAAACGACGAAAGTATTATTTTTTAAAGTAATTTCCAGAAAACAATAAAAAAACATTTATCCTGTTTTGTCTCTGGATCTGAGACGGGTCCATCAGATTATAAAAGAAACCAAAAACACACTTTTTTCACCCATAATTCATTTATTGATTCCAAGAATTAAGAACAGATATTAACAGTAAAGAGACGACTGGTGGTCAAAGTAGAATAAACAACTTTCTTCGATGTCGTTCGAGAAATAACAAGAGAAAAAAAAAAAATAATTAAGTGTCCAATTGGGTGCAAAATGGTTTAGTTTAGATACTATTAATCGCCAGAGATAAACCTGCTAGACCGATATGGTCTAAAATAATTTCGTTCGCTTGTATTTGGAGAAAAAGCTTCTGAAACCAAATTCAAGCTTAACTGAGAAAGATGAGCCCTATGAAGAGGGACTGAAGGTAGTAGACTTTTAATGAATACACAGAACCAGAACATTGATTTCTTGAGAAGCAGAACACCTACATATTTAAATTGACTGGAAATGAAACGGTATACGTACTGGCAAAGAAATCAAAGTTTATCTACATCTGGAACCACCACCATGGAAACAATAGGAAAGACAGAGGGGCATAAAATTACACATAAATGTAGTTAATTGAATATTTATTGTCTATGAAATATACTTTTAGTATGGTATATAGACGTCTAAGTGTATCTTACCATCATGTTCAAATTTATGGGATCCGGAATAGAAAAGGGAAAACCATGAACAAGAATGATATATCTTTCCAATTTTACCACTTCACAGAACTGGCCCCTAAAGGGGCGAGTTTAGCCATCGAGATGCTGGAAAGTGACAGTCAAAAACTTCTTCAGATTTATTCTTTCCGACAGCTTCGTCCAACAGGCCTCGCCTGCCCGCATACCTAGCTTACTTTCCAAGTTTATCAACAGCAGCAGTGAGTTGGTCGAGTTCCCATTCTATCCCTTTATCAGTATCCTGCGGCTTCTTCTCCTCCATATCAAGTGATTGGATCCAATTCGTCACTTGATTCACCATGAGCTTTGAGTTAGGCACAAAGTGGCCGCCTGGATGTTTCAAAACATGCGAGTTTTTCTTGCTGATGTCATACAAAGTGTATGCTCTATCGTCGCCCACAATGGTGTCAAGCTCGCCAATCACGTGCAAGAGACGAGTTTTGGTGGATTCACCGTCGTCATTGGTATAGAACGAGCTATACTCCGGCATCAACTTAGTATCTAACTTGAATCCGGAGTAGAGAATGGCAAACTTGAGGGGAACACCAAAAGTGGCCTCAAACTTTTCTACAAGGGCCCCACCAAGACACGCGCCTTGGGAAAACCCAATTATTCCAACAATTGGGGGTGAATTCAAGGACCCCAGGGCTTTGGCACTAGCACTAGATTCCGAACTTGCTGCATCGGGGCTATCACTTGCTGAAGTATTTCCCGAAGTTCCGCTATCATGCAGACCCAATTCCGCCAAATGGTCTGCCTTGATCTTTTCGTCTTCGGGCGACCCAGGAAGAATCGTACCGTTATCTATATACTGGCGAATTGTGCTGATGGCATCATCAAGCTTGACTTTTCCTTCTGCATCTTTAAACCACCAAGCACGATAGTTAGTATCCTCATCGGGCTCTGCAGCCACCGAGTTGAATTTTGAAAGAGCATCCGATGAAGGAAGCTGCGATGGCGTAAGATTAAATGGGGCATTCAAATAGACTGACTGGTACTTTAAAGACTTTAGTTTTTTCCTAAGAGCGGAAGTTTTGGCGTAGAAAACCGACGAGCTCTGGGTAAAGCCATGAAGAAAAAGAACCCGTCCAATATACTCGGGGGACTTTTTATTTGGCATGGCAGAGATGAATGAAGGTGCTTGGTCGGCGAAATAGAGACAGAAAGAAAGATGGATCAGACTGACCCAGATCTTGGATTAGTGCGACCGATTAGAGTTTTCCTGGGTATAATGTTAAATGTGCGTATGAGGGTAGATAGATATTGCGATACTGATGAGTATGACGATGAAGAAGGGTCGGGGTTCAGTGTGACAAGGTATCATTATAACGTTTATTTTACTTGTTATGGTTTCTTGATAGGGCTTTTGATTTTTATTTATGAATCTTTTCCCTTTTTCTTCAAGGACAATGTGGCATTTAACGATGTGCGAAACGAATTTGTTGATTTATAACGTTGGTTGAAGTAAATGCTGTCGATTTTGCTTACCAACTGTCTACTTTAGTGCCATGCATTGCAATTGGGGCTCACTTTGATCTCAGTACTTAAATTAGTCTCTCACCCGAGAAGCACGATACAGCTATGTAATAATGTGATAGTCCAGAGGAAACAACGTAATCAGATAATCAACTTAATGTCACCTAAAAATTCTGTAATATTTTGCTGTTTAACGTCAAGACAGATCCGAACTACGACATTACCATTACCCTTTAAAACTTTTTAACGTTGGAAAGCTCGCTACTTCATATTATTAAATATCTGTCTCACATATCTTCCTACTATCAAGTTTTCATAAGTAGAACGGCGATTTATAGAGCATACAGTATTTACTTGTAATATCACGAAGGGTACTTCTAGCATCTATAACAAAAAGTCCAGGCACGTTGTGATAAATATGAAATAGGGCTTATTCGAGAAGTTTTTTACCTTTGATGGTGATTCGGATCGAAGAAGGGAGCATTTTTCGAGTCTACTTGGAAGGTGCCATCAAAGTCTTTATACTTTTGGAAGTCTTTAAAACCCCGAGAAGAACTCTTAAACACCACGTTTCATCGATGAAATAACTTTACTAAAATAACAATGTTCTATCAGGACGAAAGCACACCAGGAGGGTTAAGCTCTTCATGGAAAATTTAAAATTTGAGAAAAAAACATTCAATTGGCCATCATACTATCTGGGTAAGATATCACATTGGATAAGGAAGATTTCCCTAAACATCACCATGTCAAATGAGACTCTATCAGAAACCAAAAAAAAAAAAAAAGACCTGGTCCCTTCTTATGAACCCAGGTTTCTACTGATATATATAAACGGCTTGATCGGATCGTTCTATTCATGTTGTTTTGCTCTCTAGTACAAAATTTGCCCCTAAAGATCCCCACTTCAGCTACTCCCAGATTTGTTTTCGGAGAAACAAAACTTCAATCAGTAACAACCAAAGGAGAGCAGTGGAACACTAAATGACAAAGGTTGCAAATACTTTCTTATCCCAACAAACAGTCTAGTTGAGTATAACGAAAAGAAGTCGTCGTCATATCCAGCATGCAATAAATCAACACGAACTCTAAGCTTAAACTGGCAGTTTACCGGTGAAAACTCCGAAATCACATCATAAAAGGCTACAACAGAAACCAGTCCCAAAAGCCTTGTCAACATCCACCTAGATGTTCTTTTCGAGATCGAGAATCAGACGAATGATGTGGATCTTGGTCTTATCTGTGTTATCTCCGCGACCATAGTAAGCGGAGAAGTCGGACTTCTGTTTTAAAGCTTCGTACTCCTCACCCAACTCCACATAGTGGAAAACGCGGCCGAAGCCAAGCTCGTGTGCTGCCTTGCAGTTGATTTCGGAGTCATCGACAAAATACAAACGGGAAACCTGCAGAGCACTGTCACCGTCAATGCCAATTGTCCGGAAACAGTTGAAGTAGAATTGTTTCATGGGCTTACACACAATTGGGCTCAGGGAGTAGTCGCAGAAGGTCAAGCCATCAAAAAGATCGCCAAGTCCCAAGAACGACACCACACGGAGTGCATGGTTCTTATATGCGTTTGTGACAAGCCATAACATATCGAACTGGCCGGAATTCTTGATCCGGAGAAGCATTTGACGGAGTTCGGGGTTGTAACTTAAAACCAGTTTTAGATCTAATGAGTCATCGACTTTCCGGTTATACTCTAAGGCATCCACCTTGTGGTTCCGCACAAGGCCTTCCAAGGCCAACCCGTAGGTACGGTAGTAGTTGATGTGCAAATTGTGAGCATCCTCATCGCTCAAAGCAAGCTCGTCTTTGAAATACTTATGGATCTTGACCTGCATCAAGTCGTGTATTTGAGTGGACCGTTCATAGAGACAATTGTCGATATCGAAAAGAAAAATCTTACCCTTTCCCTGAACTAGGAGGCATAGGACCGACTCCGTACTTGAGGAACACCTCACACCCAGGAAACTGGGCGTCTTCTAATTCTGGGTTCTTATAAGATAACGATGTCATGATGGAGGAAGGTTCTATAAAAGGATCTTTTTGGATAATGTCAGACAAAGAAAGACCGAAAGAGACAAAATATAAACAAGAGAAAGAACCGAACTAACGTTGTCCTTTTATAATGCAGTGTGCTGGGAAAATGAGCGTATAGACAGAGTATGAGTAATAAGTTAAGTGAGGCATTAATTGGTGAGAATTGAGCCCGGTTCTAGGAAACGTGGTGCCGAGACGGGAGTGCACACTACGCCTGGACGAAAGCTATGATTCAAGACGTACCGGGCATTTCCTAAAGTTTTCAAGTTTTTGTTAGATTATTTTGCCAGATTATTTTGATTGCGTTTTTTAGAAATTCCGAAAGTAGTAAAAAGCTGATTTTTTTTTTGTGCGGACCGATGGCATGACTTCTCTTTTGTTCGCTAATTTTGACCTCACGTTGCGCTCGGAATTGCCGGAATGACTGTTAAACATACAAACCTATGTCCCCAATGAAGTTGCTCCCCTGAAAGGACATTGTGATCTAATTAAATTTGACTATGTTCTCTGGGAAAACCGGAAGAAGTTTTGTGGACTCGTTGTCGGTGTTAGTGGCTCTTCGAACGACTGCGAAATCAACTGTGAGAGGTGTATAAAGTGTGATTTAGTAATAATGAGAGTTGGTCATGCCCGAATAAGAATATAACCACGAGCACAACTGATCTTGGAATGAGAATAAGAGAAACTATGAAGATTGGTGAATATTGAAAACATAAGATTCTCTACAGGTGTTTTTCCGGGGGTTTCCGGGAATTAGGGCAACGGTTCTAATAAAATAGGCCCTGGGGCCAACATCACTATCGGCCAGAGCGCAATAGAAAGTGGTCTCCACATTGGGGTAGTTTTAATAAATGTCTCAAATAAAATGTATAACGCGCTTCAGTTACTACTCAACAATAATGACGAGGAAACAACCTGAGTATTACAGAAACCTCTTAATGTCTTTGCATCTTGCGACCTGAATTCCGCGAGACGTTCTTCCACTCCCTATGGATTCCATTAATGTGTACCTTATAGAACCATTTGAATTTCATAGGCTCTTTTCTTTTCTTCATTTTTATAGTACTCATTTTACTACCCAGATTATGCAAATACTCAATGATTTCCGTTTCACATTTAAACCTCATGATATCTCACGCACTTTGGCCCTCAGACTGCTGTCAATGTCTCCTTGATGCCATTGGAAACCTTTCCAAGCCAAGAAATACAAGTTTGTATATCCATAAATTTCGATTTTTTATTGAAATTCTCAATAAAATTGATACAACCGGGCTTGACGGTCCGATTATTGCCCCATCCAAATCCGTCATTTATTGTAGACCCGGGACGACGTCGACTCACGTCATTTCCCCACTGCCCTAGGCTCGGATAAATCTTGTGAATATGTTCGAATTGCAGTGGGTAATACGAAAATAGGTACTGCAGAAAAAATTTAAAACAATTTATCACCACTGAAGTAGAAAATGGACAAGGAGTTCACTCATCAAATGATGCCATCTGGTGAAGACTCCAGGAATTTCTCGAAGTTTGGCATGTCTACCATGGGTGAACGAACTCTTCTCCACGCAACCATAACATATCTTCCAACAAATAAAGACATCGCAAAGCTTAATTATGGGATGAACTTTCTTACACTTTCAGACCGGATTCTCAACTTTGTGGAGAAACCCATGAATGAAAGTTCAAAAATTAGAAGCCCATGCGTTGGCAGACCTAAGTCTCGAGAGATGCCCCTGCTGAAGCTGAACTAACGGTCGAGCAATAAACTATTTTATGAACAAAATTAATCATAGTGATCAAGTTACAACAATCGAACTGCACCAAGAACCGTTAAACCGGATTGAAAGAATAGAACACGAAAAAGAACACCAGAATTAATGCACGATAAGTCATCGCTACAAACTTTTTTGGAGTCTCAAGGAATTTCGCCCTAACACAGAAGTCACGAACTTTACTCAGAAAATTACTGTCCCAGAAAGGCTCAGGTTGAAACACCTTTTGTCTTTTTTTCAGGTAAACGGGGAGCTGGTACACGAGAGTCCTCTAGGGACTGTACAGCCATAGAGTCACTCCTTATACTAGCTATTCGGATTCAAGTATCCTGCCCCTTTATCAGGATCGCAGCATCGGAGGGGTACTGAAAATGAAAGTGGATAAGATTTCAAACATCAATATATCGAATATCTTTCTTTTGAAACTTTATTTGGACATTACCCTCACACGCGACAACTATGATGGAAACAGATCGCGCTATGAATAACCGTGAAGAATAACACAAGCCTGCAATTCGCTTAACAAGCAGGCTCGTAAAAGAAGTGTGGCTAGATCTGATATTTAAGACCAATTTCCCAACTACCAACCATTTTTTTTCATCCTTTACAATTTTTCGAAGTCACTTGGTATCTCTGTGGTCTAATACATCATTTTTGCAAATGATTGACGAGTTAACTACGGGCTTTAAACCACCGATAACCTGGGTTCATTTTATAAACTAAAAGGAAAGAAGTCTGCTATGGGAATACTATTTCACTAGATCCCGATGGTTATTGAGAATAATCCGGGCTTGTAAAGGATTACTTCACCAGGCAATGCCCATTCATGAAAAGCAATGATCTTGCTTATTGCCCATCGGTAGGATTGCAATTTTACCTAGGTGTGGTGCCTGTGGCTGCGCAAGAAGGCACGCTGATGCATCATTTGAGGTATATTTGCGCTGTCCATCTTAATTTGCACAAAACTCGGAAGTTACACGAATTCTCTGTCGAAACATACCGATTGTGCACGATTTCTTAGGGAATACCCTTGATTCCGACAATGGTCTATACTGCAATGACCCCTACCGTATGATAAATATCGCCGAAGTTTCATTTATTGCCAAATAGGGTGATTCAATGCACATTATTGAACACTTTCTGGCGGTTGATTCTTTAGGGCGTTCTGCTAGATGGTCCCGCTAAACAAAAATAACTCTTTGGTCTTATGACGAGATTAAAAATTGATGACAACAAGATTAATACACCCTTCATACAAGGAATTGGCCTGCCAATTCTTTCTTCAAGAAACAACAGGGACGCCATCTGGAACGAGTAATTCGGAGCACACACAAAGACACCGTTCGAATATGTTTCATTTGGATAGTCACATGCCACAAATCCTTGGCGAAGTCCTTCTTATTTTAGTCCGGTTCCTTTCTCCACAATTAGTTTCCTGTAACCATCAGTGGTGATACGTCATAGATCACTTTAATTTGTTCGTCACAAATAAAATGTGTGGCAAGGTTTTCTGTACCTATCTGATGTTATCCTCTGTCGAGTAGAAAAAGTCCCGGTTTGGAAGCACTTTGCTCTTGCTTAACATGTTCACCATATAGTCTAAAAGCTCATGGGTGTTACCCAAGTAACGCGTGAGGCGACTTTTATCCCATGTGTTTTCGTCAGACGCAAAAGAAAGTTGACTGATGGTCTGCTGGTAATTCTCTTTGGAACTGAGTAGTTTATCGTAACAACACGATAGACGTGCACCAACATTGGCATCTTGTTCACTCATAATGTGGTAATTGATGAGCACTGAAACAATATGGGCCTGGAAGAAGTTTTTGTAGATATCTAACTCGAATTTAGGCGCAGCCACGGATATGCGAGGGTAGCGCAACTTGCCCCAGTTGGAAATTACCTGTTCTAAGTGGGTTAATTCGTTTTCATGTAGTTCTTAACCTCCAAAAACCTGAATGCTATTTTACACACACTCGCACTGGCAGGTATATGACGGGGCACCAGGTGGAAAAGGTTTAAGAGCATGTTTAAGTGGATATCCAAAGATTTCTGGATCTGCGGTTCCGTTTCGCCATAAATCGATACCGATATCAGAGAAAAGACCTCATGAAGAGTTTCAACGAATGAGTCCGACCCAAACTTGCGAGACCACATGTCTGCGAACATCTCAAAAACCGGACCAATAAAAACTTTTCGTAAACTAAAGCTTTCTTTCTTGTTCAAGTGGAAGTCCGAGCACGACAAGTAGAAGTACTTGAGCAAGGTTACGTATTCCTCCTTTGTAGTGGCACGAGGAACACAGAAGTGAAAAATCAGACTCAATCGCAACACAAGAATCTGGGTGTGATTATGATAATGCACAAGCTTGATGCTTACGGGGATAGAAGACGATAATTCGACTCGCCTGGCACCCACAGCCCGCATGAGATCCGCAATAGACGGATCTTTTTCTGGAGACGAGGCCAGTGGTGGAGTGTTATCCACTAGGGTTCTAGAAAAGACCAAGGGGGAAGAAATGGAGTCAGCATCGGAGTCAGAAACATAATCACGGGGACTAGGAGCAGTAGAAGAGGCGGCAACAGATGATTGGGGAGCGGAAACATTGGATACAGGTTTAATCGAGTCGATGGAAATGGAATAATCCGAATCAGCATCAGCAGTAACATAGACAGTATCATCAGCTTCGTCATCGTCATCGTCATCGTCATCGTCATCGTCATCGTCATCGTCATCAGCAGCATTAGCAGCATTAGCAGCATCAGCATCAGCAGCATCAGCACTTCCAAACAGTTGCTCGTATTCACGTCGAATAATTCGTTCAATGAACACCATTTTCCCCACATTACTGTTGCATCTAAGACTCAACTCCAACAATGCTGCAATAGAGATCTGCGCCACACGTAAATTACGCAAAGCTAGGTCCGGGTCATCATGGCAACACCGCAAGAAAAAATCTACAGAGGTGCTTGGGCTAAAGCACGCGTCTCGGGGTAGTAGGTGCGGATGCGTCAGGCGAGGCTTCTCGATATCGTCAAAAAAGTAGAACTGACGCAGAGTCACCATAGAGAAATCATTCGAAAGAATTTTCTGGATATACCCCTCCACTAGCGCGGAGTCGTTTTTCCAAGTGAATACATAGGCCGAGCCATTGTCGTTGAGTTCACGCAAAAGCTTTGATTTGGTGTTCTCGAGCGACGCAAGTCGGGCGCGGTTTTTTTCCGATTCCTCCGCCAATTGGCGGGCGATTTCTTCGTCCTGGCGAAGAATCCGGCGGTTTTTCTCACCCTCGGTAAGAAAAATGCTCGGGATATAAATCTCTGGTTCGTCTACCGAAGGATTCGTCCTTGTTGGCGCAGATTGAATACAATTTGGTATGATTTTCTGGGTAGCTGGGGATGCTGGTGGAGGTGATGGGGTCGAGGCTACCTGCACTCCCAGACTGGGGGGTTTTTCCGGCTCAACACTTGGACCTAAGCCCTCGAAGAGTTCGTCGAAAAAGGTGTCGTCGTCGTCGGAAGAAGTAGAGAGTTCATCCAACATGGCATGCTGTGCTGTGACTGTGGCCGAGAAAAAGGCTATGACTGAGGCTTTTTCAATAGCTCTTTGGTTTTCCCTGCGCTCCCAATCAGCCGTGCTTCTTCCCATTTTTGCGGTGGGATGGTCGCGTCGATGTTCCGGCTGCGGATGTACGGGTGCAAAGATTGAGTGTGCCCGGTATTGTTCACGGGGCCCAAGGGTTGGAGTGTTATAATTTGGTGATCTGACAACAGACAGTTTATAAGATCAGAAATTATTTTATGATTTTTCGAGTGAGCTTGATGCGTTGTAGGATACGTAGATATTCTAAATGATGGGTATATCAGTAACAGCCGATGACAATAGATAAAACGGGAGCTTTCATAAAGAGGCAGTTTCAAGACTTATTATGGAAGGGAGCCCAGTTCTGTAAGGTTTTGGAAGCTTAGGAGAAATGAATTATGTCAGTTTGGAAAGCTTCTGTTTTTCGTTGTGGTTGTGTAAATCTGTCAATTCAGGGCCGTCTTCAATATTTATACATGATATGTGGTCAAGTAACAATCCTCGAATTTTAAAACCCGAATTTATTCCCTTAAAAACATTAATTGTTCTTGGATTTAATTGCTCATGTCTATGACAAACGTGCATGAAAGTGAAACATAATAATATTCATTGTTCAGTCTGGCCGGGGTGGCGTATTTCAAAGAAAAAAAGAAAAAAAAGAAAGAAACTATTATACTGATTTTATATTGTATTGTATCTCAGATGTACAATGCATCTGATTTTAGAAATTTTGGCAAAGGCACTCAAAATTTCCAGCTTATAGTGCTATTTTAACATACTAGATGGCGAGGCCCGCGGTTTTGCCGAGGTGTCGTTATAAAGGGCGGGGCCGATGTCTTTACTAAGGCCTTAGGGATTTTGGGTACCAGCCGAAACTTTTTTTTGGAATTTTTTTTGAAAGTTATTAATAAAGCTTGAGGTTTCTAGAGAATTCGAAGGCTATCTTTAAGAATCTTTTGGCCGTTATTTTATGGACTGCCGTGTGTTAGAGCTGGAAGATTTCGTCTTTTAAACAACCAAAAAGTTCTCACTCACCCCGCATGGCGACCATCTAAAAATTAAAAGAGTCACTCTTTCTTAATTCTCTTTTGGAGTGATCGTAAAGTGTATAAAACTGGCAAGACGTGGAAGCCTTTGAAAATTTTCGACAAGAATTATTTGTCTATAGCACGAATAGGGTGTTCTATCATTATTGGCACTAAAGATTTTTTTCTCTGGATTTTCGACCTTAACGTTTTCTTATCGTTTAAAAATTGTATGATCATAGAACCTGGTCGAAAGTGAATGTTATACATTTAATTTAATGAAACTATGAAGAGGATATTCGACATCGATACGTTGCCAAGAGGGTAATTGATTTTAATACTGATATCAACCTCGATAGAATCACCATTTTTCCATTGAATATGGCAACCCGATATCACTAATTAGAGCTTATATAGACCTTCCAAATACTTCCTGATTTTATTAGTCATTGGCCTAGTTATGGTTCTGAGATATTTACTTGCCGGAATACACTGAACTAAATAGATGTCAAAGAAAAACTTCCTGAAAAAAAAAAAAAAAAAAAAAAAAAAAAAAATAGAATGAGAACTGCTTCTTCATGATTTGAAGTTGATTAAAAGTAACAGTTCCGAATTTAGTGGATGTTTCGTGGCCCTAGATTTAACGACATAATTTTTCGTCATTTAATCAATAGACCACAGGGCAGAAACGGGCGAGAAAAAACTTGCGAGTAAATTGACTGATATTTTCGTATAGAACCATACATGCTTTGAAAAGTGTTTAAAAGCGGAAGCTATATGTTTAGCTGCAAAATCGGTTAGCTAGTTTTCTTTAGTTTCAACTTTCAATTGGCTGTGCGATGTTGGTGACTCTCAGAACAGATTGGGTTTCAGCCATACACTACTTTCTAAGGCCCTCAAAAAGGCAAAATTTAAAAAGGCAATTTTCTTTTATTAAACTTTGCCCCTAATTATTCTTCTTTAGAATTTCTTAAATTTGCACGGTATTGTACCCTGTCTCATAGGATATGCCTTAAAGGCGATTTGTTGTGCCGCACAGGCCCAAACAAACGAGCCAAGCACACCATGCCCAAAATGGATGAATGGTGATGTCAGGGGGCTCTGACCTACACACCTAAAAAAAACCCTAAAACGAGAAAAAAATATCCTTCCAATAGGTTTAAAACACATCCACAACAAAACCCCTAAGGGTATCACTTGACAAAAAAAAATAGCCCAGTTGTCCCATTCTGCTACCTTCTAGTCCCAGTCAAGAGCTCAGCTAGAACGCGGCCCTAGGTCCCATGCCGAGCCGCACCTGGGCTGCAATATTACCTTGGAGGTTCCCCCCACTGGTGGCCGCGTACCCAAACGGCTCCATGCAGAAACGCACCAGAGGCAGCGCGGAGCGGCAGATTCAGCACCATGTAGGTTCTCCACACCGGGCACACCCAGGGCACCCAGGGCACGCAGGCAGGCAGGCCAATATTTTCTCGTCCTCTTGTTTTTCCCGGACTGCCCTTCTTATATCCGGATCAACTTTTTATTCTTCCGATAGATCTAACCAAAAACCTTTCATAGTTCCACAATGTCATTTGAGAAACTCCCATTGGAACCGTTGTTCGCCAAGATCGACGAATTGAAACCACAGTTTATCGACAGATTGGCCAAGGCCATTGCCATTCCCTCGGTCAGTTCCGATGAAGACCTTAGACCACGTGTTGTTGACATGGCAGCCTTCTTGGTCAACGAACTTACCACTTTGGGCTTCACCGACATCCAGTTGAAGGATTTGGGCACGCAACCACCACCAGTTGTCGACGCAAACCTCCAGTTGCCCCCTATCGTGTTGGCACGTTTTGGTAGTGATGCCTCCAAGAAGACGGTCTTGGTATATGGCCACTACGACGTGCAGCCTGCCCTCAAGGAGGACGGTTGGGCTACTGACCCATTTACCTTATACCACGACACTGCTGCCGATATCTTGTACGGACGTGGATCCACTGATGACAAGGGCCCAGTGTTGGGATGGTTGAATGTCGTGGAAGCTCATAACCAGTTGGGCTGGGAGCTCCCTGTGAACTTGGTGGTTTGTTTCGAGGGTATGGAGGAGTCCGGCTCTCTTGGATTGGACGGCTTGATTGAACGTGAAGCTAAGGAGTACTTCAAGTCGGTCGATACCGTGTGTATTTCTGATAACTACTGGCTCGGCACATCCAAGCCTGTGTTGACCTACGGTTTGCGTGGATGTAACTATTACCAGGTGTCTATCAAGGGCCCAGGTGCCGACTTGCACTCGGGAATCTTTGGAGGTGTCATTGCTGAGCCAATGACCGACTTGGTGCAGGTTTTGTCGAAATTGGTCGACACCAACGGTAAGATCCTTATTCCAGGAATCCTGGAGATGATTGCGCCTCTCACCGACAAGGAGGATGCTTTATACGACGACATTGAGTTCTCCCCCGAAGAATTGCACGCGGCTGCTGGTTCCGAGACCGGCTTGCACACCAACAAGAAAGATATCTTGAAGCACAGATGGAGATACCCATCGTTGTCGATCCACGGTGTTGAGGGTGCCTTTTCCGGCGCGGGTGCCAAGACGGTGATTCCTTCCAAGGTTGTTGGTAAGTTCTCTATCCGTACTGTTCCTAACATTGAGAGCAAGAAGTTGGACCAATTGGTGTTTGACTATGTCAACAAGGTTTTCCTGGAAATCAAGTCCAAGAACACCTTGGTTGTTGAGTTGATCCACGACGGTGACTACTGGGTCTCGGACCCTTTCAACGAATCCTTCACTGCTGCCTCCAAGGCTACCGAGCACGTTTGGAACGTTAAGCCTGATTTCACCAGAGAGGGAGGTTCGATTCCGATCACGTTGACTTTTGAGCAGCAGCTCGGCACCCAAGTGCTTTTGTTGCCCATGGGAAGAGGTGACGATGGAGCCCACTCTATCAACGAGAAGTTGGATGTGAGCAACTACATCAATGGATGTAAGACTCTTGGAGGATACTTGCATTATTACGGAAAGATCTAGTTTTCTTTAGAGAGGGGTTGATATATTCTTTAATTTATTTGTTTCTGAATGTTCTTTACATAGATGGATGTATATATTAATGCTGGCTAGAGACATTTATGGGTAATATAATGTAAATGGCGTGGTGTATTGGGAAATAGGCCGGAAAAGTCTTGTGTAAAGTTGTGGAATAGTTCCTCGAACTAGGGGAGCCAAATAATCTAGTTTGGATAAAAGAACTCGAGTGGAAAGTAAGATCGAATGATCATTACTAATTGTACATTAAAAATTTCATCAAACTGATGTATTTTCAGTGAGAAAAGAAGGACAAGGGTATTATTTTTAGTAGATGTAAACTCATGGATAACGAAACAATAATTTAGACAGTGCCGAGCCATGACTTCGAAAAGGCCAAAAACAAGGAGGTTAAGATGGTAAATTAGGGTGAATATTTGGCTTCAATAAGGCCAAGCATGGCACTAGTAGCTAAAGGGTAAACAGACAATGCAAACTATGGCCTGTTCAGTAGCGAGAAGTACGCTACCCCTATAAAAACATTCAGGGGCATCATCTACAGGGAGTCAAAAAAGTAGATAACTTGTATATTGACGGAATGAACTTGAGAAATTCGTAATTGGAAATGACATAGCAAATGCAAATGGCTATAAAACGTCTTGAACGGTCATAATGATTAGCACATCATATTTATACAACTAAGTGTCTCAGGTTGCATTTTTTTCCAGAGTGTGGCTGAAAAGGGTGGTTAAATCATTATATCTTCACATGTTTCAAATAGTCATTCTCTCCCCATTGCAATGCTTCAATTACAGCTACTAAAATAATTAAAAGGAATGAATCGCACCTCTTTGTTTCTTGAATTACGGATGCAATCCATATAAACGAAAGCTATACAGATGAAAACAGCCTCATTAAAGATCCAAGATCGGTGAAGAGTCATGAACGCAATTCCGCATTATGAAATCCCAATACAAGTATTTACTATGGACAATCAGCAGAATGGGTTCAGTATATACTGAGCATGAGTTAGCACTAGAGAACACCCAAAACGCTTCAAGAAATCCCCAAGAATTACATTTACAACCCGCAAACAAACTTCGACAATTTATAAAAGAAAGAAGCAAAACCAATACCCAAAGAAATACTTCCTCGAGAATACCTGTGGCAGGAAGCATTCACCGAATCCGATTCCGCACCCGGACCCTTCCCCGCAGTATCCAGCCCCACGACATCAGCACAACAAAACATTCAATAAGCATGGAATATCATCAATTCCCTTGGAAAATACTAAACAGCCCTCCGAAACCCAATAAAAGATCTCCTTAAAAAAATTCCCCATAACTCCCCCCAAAAAAAAACTGTCTCGGAGTCGGATTATCTAAGTTGATCCGCACCGCGAACCCTCCAACTGAAAAAATAGTCGCTTTCCAAAAAATTGGCCCTTTATTGGCCCGCACACGACCAGGGAAAATTTTGTTAGGTATGTTTCCGTGGTGCTCATAGGCCACCGGCCATCGCTGAATAACTATACCCTCTACCTATTTTCTCCTCCACCCAGCATTCCCAGAACCCTTTTTTTTCCTCTATAATATAATTTCCCAATCCGTTTGTTCTCCTTAGAAACCACTCTCTTTAGTTTCGTGAAACATCCTATACCACAAAAGCAAAGAACAAGTCCCCTAAAAAAACGTGTCCTAAAAAGTGCCTTCTAGTGCTCGACGTTCGAATCTCAAAAACTTCTTTAGCCGGTTTAAGCATTTTTAACAGAAATACAGCATCACCAGAAAACAAAACATTCCCCAGCATTTAGAATCCCAACATTCCAATAATACTTACATTTATTCTGGAATAATAAGAGAACAGAAAAAAAAAAGAAACGGAAAAAAGACTGAGTTGTACATATATTAGAGATAAATTTTCAGTGATCCAGTTACTACACAATATTGAGTCAGTTCCAGTCATTGATACCAGATAACACAAGGAAGCATCCCCCATCAATTGCTCCAAAGAAACGTGTCTAAATCCCCCGAGTTTTTAGATTTCTCTACGTCCATTTTTCACATCCCGTGTGTTGTCATTCCCACCTTTTCGACCTTCTCGACTAGTTTGTACTTTTTGCACTTCTTGCACTTCTTGCGATCATCTTGTCCCATAACACAACTCTACACTAATCATGTCGGAAAACTTGAAAAGAGCTGAATCGCTATTCAATCGGATCATGAACCCAAACAAACCCCTGGGTTCAGGCGAACAAGGCCCTAAAAACTATCATCGGTCTGGGTCTGCCCATAACCACCAATATAATGGACATGACCAGGAGTCGGGCCGCAGCAGCAGCCGTCACTCTAACCATTCTAATGGACACAACGGCCACTCCAATGGCCACTCCAATGGAAACGGTCACCATAGATACAATACTCGGTCGTACAATAAGTATAACCACAGCCAGTCCAGCACAAGCACGGTTGCCAACTTCGATTTACCGAAAAGAGACCCAGCCAAGGAAGCCCAGGAGGCTGTTAATGCTCTCAGCGAGGACATGCACGTGTTGCCATACTGCTGGACCATCTGGTACCACTCACGGACTAAAACAAAGGCTCCCATTGTCAACGAGGACAACGCTCTGAATGGCAGCACAGTATCCACCTCTGCAGAAACCGCCAAAACTGGTGCGGCGGCCGTGGACTCGTACTTGCAAGCCGCTACCGAGATCGAGTTCCCCAGTTTTGGTAACCCAGGCCAAACTGTGAAACCCATTGCGTCGCTAGAACAGATGTGGATGAGCATGTCGTCATTGAAGAAATCCCATGAGTTAGTTAACGGAAGCGAGCTCTTGATCTTCAAAACAGGTGTCAACCCTGTTTGGGAGGACCCCATCAACTCCAAGGGAGGCCGTTGGGTATTCCGCTTCAGCCATAGAGTCAACCCCAACTCGCAAAACAACATCGAGACCCAAGAAAACATACAGAAAGGCCGCCGCAGGGCTACTTTGGTGTGGGAGAGATTGGTACTCAAGACGTTGACGGGATCGATCCTCCTGGGCCGCAAAGAACACCATGATGCTTTATTGAGTGATATTGTTGGTTTGGTGCTTAGTGTTCGCCGTGACGAGGAGATCATCAGCATCTGGAACTCGAATTTGCACTTTTCCAATAAGAAGAAGCAGGAGGAGGACGACAAAAAGGGCTCTCTCACTGGGTTCCATGCCAGGAGAGTCTACTGTGACGCCATCTTGAGAGTCATCAGAGAAGTGGATGCCATCATACAAGGATCTGACTGTATTGAGACGCAGTTGAGCTCGTCGAACGAAAGAGTTAGTGGAGTGACGTTTGAATACAGACTCCACTCGGACAACTCGCACCCCTACAACAACGATCGTTCCAGAAGAGGAAAGGGTTACCACCACCATCACCTGAGGGAGGAGAAGGAAGAGGAGGCATAAATACGGACCCGATAGAAACAGACTAGAGATTCGACCACAAATGTATACCCCCCTTACAGAGAAACAAACGCGAACAACGACCCATGAATAGTAAGCAAAGTGTTGGGTTTTATGAAATGTGACTCATTTCATTGTATGCTTCCTGAAACATAAACAGTTCTTCTATATTTAGCACTGTTTATTATAGGATCCTGGAATGGTCGTAGTGGTAGAGATTCCAAGAAGGGGTCATTGGGTAAAGGTAATTTTTAATCATCGGACGTGCCTTAAGATTTTTGCACATAACATTTCCTTACCACTTCATCCACAGTTAAATTGCCTGGGGCCAAACCGAGGACCCAAATGTGTTCTTACATTAGGCAGTGAAGTTGTTTGCACGAGGAGGAATTATCATTCAGAAAATAGTTTGGTGCAAAGAAATGTTTTGTCGATTTCAAATCCACTGGGAATATTTGGTTTGAAAATTTCGAAATTTGACGCTTCTTTCCCAACATCTGTATTATATCCACAACTTGATTTCATCGAGGTTCTTGGTTCCATAGAAACAGGCGTGCAGTGAATCCCCCCGAATAAATTTCCAAAATTTCAATCTGGTGCAGCTACTACATCCCAATTGGTTATAGTGTACCAGAGAAATGTAGATATTATGAAGTCCATTATGTAAGCTGTATGCCAGCATGACTACGTTTCTAAAAGGCCCCCACTTCTCCTTCAGAAACACCAGAGGTTTAGTACTAGTCAGATTCTGGGTAGCTTTTGGCTTGATGGATGAAAAATCCTTGCTGGCATGTTGATTTGGTAGTGATCATGACAAATACACTAAAAAAGGAAAATTTCTTATTCCTTGTGCCACGTAACTGGTAATAGAGCAAGCACTTAAGGAGGGTGGTTAACCAAAATAATGCCTTGAAGTTTACTACTGTTATTCTATATTAACAAAGCGGCCGTTTATGTTGAAATAAAAATGTACTATTCAAGAAATGTATTTGGTGGTGGTAAGGGTCGTGTTCAGAATACATTAATAAGATGTATTGCAGGTGATATTACATAACGTTCCAATTCATACATATCTGTGAGTGGGTTTATTAGGAAATGTCCAGTATTGTGTTGCTTATCGTGTTGAATTGATTGATATTGGGTACGGGTCCATTAATTGTAGTCAAAATTCCTAACTTTCAGAAAAATTCCTTTAACAAAAGAGTAATTCAAGTACTTCCAGGATAGAACCTGGCTATGAAAAGTTTGAAATTTAATAGATGGCCAAGTTAATACAACTTGCTTGAAGTGCGAGTACAGTATATGTTGCTCTGGAACGAAACAAAGTTCTTGACCTTTACAGTAATAAAAACTCATTCGGATCCGAAATAGACTCACAAATTTTGTACAGAAACTGAGAATGTGGAATCTTCAATATTGTAGTTGGGACCATTTCCGCACACCAGTGTCAAATATGTAACTGCCACCTCTTCTTAGAAACCCGGGGTTTTTTCTGTTTTTATTTAAATTGGTTTTTTAAGGGGGGATCTTTTTATACAAAATTTTCTCTCTCTTGCTTTTGGTCTACAAAATTAAGAATGGCTTTCTAGAAGTGGTTTCTTAGGAAGTCCTGTGCCGGATTATTAAGTGGTGTGACGTGAATTCATCACAGATCCTTAAAAAATGGTTCCCATTACAGACTCGCACACACATGAAGCTACTACTGTGCCACGTCAGTCTAATCTTCTTGTCACTCTCCCAAGAACTTGGTCGTTTAACTCTCGCCATAGTCCTCATGGTCACTTCCGCGAACGGATATCCTCTCTATAAGGATACAAATTCTAGGGCCCAAAGCCTGGTCAAATAATGCAATTATACCATGTGAAGAACCAAAATAAAGGCACACAATTCCAAAAATTGCTGCCAAAAAAAATACTCAAATCTTTTGTGCCCCAAAATATAAGTCTTGCACATTTTACAGCAAAGTGTCCCACAGATTTTGTTGCAACCACTCCACATCCCAACTCCTGTAGACCAAATGTTTTTTCGGCAACCATTCATGTTTTAGTGAGACGCACGAACCTTAGTGAGATCTCTTTTTCATGAATGTACCGGCCAAGTCCGAGCGCGAAAACCCAATCCGGTCAAATGTAGTGTTTTTTTACACCAGCCTTTTTCTTGCGTCTTCCAGGGTTTTTCACAAATTCGAATAAAAATTCAGTAAATAAAAAGAAAAAAAGGAAATTAGAGCCAATCTCCACATTAAGCAAAAGTACAACACTAGGAATAACCCCTGATATCGCTGATTTCCCTTGACATGCCTTTCCTGTTGGTTATTTTTTCGTTGTGCTTAAGCGCCTTTTAGCCGCTTCCCCGCGGGAATTGCCCGACTTTTGCGACGGTTTACACCGGTACCTCCGTGAGTAATTACGAAAAACGCCGCTCATTATTTGGCCCTGAGAAAAGCCAAAAGAGAAAAAAAAAAAGGGAAAAAAAAAAAAAAAAAAAAACACTGAATTTCGAGATCTGAAAATCGTCTTCGTATCCGCATAGAGAAAGAACAGAAACAGCTGAAGAACTTTGACAAGGGAAGCAAATACTCAAAGACTAAACACCTGATAAAATACCCTGCCTCTTCTTCGTCTAACACTTTCCGTTTTCATATATACCCCCAGGGCCCATTACGTTCCCATAAACTGATCACGCCACATCTGACACCACGGTGGACGTGTCGTTATTGGAACTAGAACCAAAAACAACAAGGAAAAAACGAACGAACAAGTCATAGATAAGCTTTTCCTAGATTGTACTAGAAATCCCTGTTATTCTTCCATGAGTGATCCTACCAGAAATCACCCTGATACTAGCAATGGAGTGCTGCTGCTTCGGGAAAAGTCCCAAAACGAACTCTCCTCAGGCCCCTCCATAATGGACCTCTTCTCCCAAGCGAAGCGTCTCTTAGCCCTACAACCACGTGTGGAAAATAGACATCTCAGACAAGAAAGCATTCGGGCACAACAACAAACTGACGTACCGGTAAACCAGAGTGACCCTTCGTTATTTGGAGAGTCCAATGCCTGGTCTCATACCATAAAACCCCCAGCTACCAATCTGCATGCCAAGGTACTCGATTTGTTACTGCCTCTTTCGGTCGATGACTTACGAGGCCCAGTTTCTACTTCCGTGTCCATGGGCAGGGTTACCTCAAGAACGAAGGCTGAAGTTGTGGGCCAAGTCAGTGTGACACCTCGTTCCATGGATAGCAGTCCCAACGCAGATTTTGACGAAGTTACTGGCCTCAATCAATCACACCTGACATATGCCAACAAAGATGCACGTCCCATTCCTGATTCCAAATCTGCTCGAGACTCTATGTACAAAATCCCCGAAACCGTGTCTGAATATGTATCATTATCATCTTCTCAGCGGAATGCCAACACAAACTCCCAACCTCACAATTCCAATCAAAGCTCTGCTCTACTGCAGAGCCGGCCCTCATTCAAGTCTAACTTAACTTCGTCTTTACAAAAACAGTCCATCAAGCAAGAACCAACTGATCCTAAGGTATCAGCGGCAAAACCAAGCACAGCAGATAACGATGAATCCAAGAAAGTCACCGAATGTAACAACTGTGGAACCGTCAAGACCCCGTTGTGGCGTAAAGACCCCGAGGGTAAGACCTTGTGTAATGCATGTGGGTTATTTTTGAAGCTACACGGCACCACCAGACCACTTTCTCTCAAAACTGATGTCATTCGGAAAAGAAGCTCGCGTCGAGCTTCCGCCACGCCTCGTGGCCCTAGCCTGATCTCTTCGACATCGGGTATCCCTTCGAGCTTGCCTCGCAATGGCTCATATGTTATGGACTTTTCCAAAGGAAAGCTGGAGTATCTGACCGGTGGATTCCCCATTCTGAACAGCCCTATGCTGATGTCACATAATGCTGCGTACAGCTACGGCCTGGTGGGGTCTACTGGGTTTTCTGTTGATCCATGCTCAAAGCCCAAAAATGTACCTATACTACCTAAACCATTGGGTAATGGACTGGGCCAGACGGCGTCGACGCCAACCAACGAGAAGAGTATACCATACCACTTGGGTAATGCTACGCAGACATCCACACCTTGTTCACCATACAGCACAAGCGCATCACTGCAGTTTAAAAGGAAGAAGTCTGAAGTTGGATTTCTGGAGATGTCCGAATCATACGGGAGACGGATTGCTTCTGGAAACAGTCTCAGTAATTCTTACACAAACATCGGCTCTGCCATGGCTAAAAGGGGATTTCTGGCCACACCGCAAATGAAAAAAGGATACCTCGGAAGTCTTGGGCGTACTACTACTCCGCAATCAAACTTAGGTACGTCTGCCCTGTCTGTGACCATGAATAACGGGTTCACGAAATACTACACGAACCAACAACCCAATTCCATGTCTGTTTCTGGTAATGTTTATTTCGATCAAGATTCGGAAGTGGCACCATACATGCAACAAAGAAATAGCATTTCACGGCCCAGTCGCGGCAGTATTGCGTCTGAGTTCACGCCTTATTCTGCATCTTCACCACCACTTTTTGATGAGACGGTCAAACGACTGTCCTTCGCCATACCGAGCGATATCGCAAACTATGACAGGTACCTTAAGCAAGGTAATGAGGGGCTCGCTTCGCCGACGAAAAACGAAGATGATATGGAGACCGACGATTTCTTCAAGAACTACACTTCACTTCACAGTGAGGTGTCAGAGGAAAACACGTCACCAGAATCTGGGCTAATGAGTGATATGGGCAGCAAATTCGAAATCAAGCCCACCAATACCAAATCTTGTCTCACACATGGACTCAAGAGCGAGTTTCAAGGATCTCTTCCGGAGCAGCCAAAGCCTGCAAGTGACCTTGACTGGTTGAAGTTTGATATTTGATGCATGATACAATTTGTTTTATAATTAACGGGATCTGAGTGCAGACGGCTTTCGAAAAGCAAAATGCTTATAGATCTGCTATGTGTTTACCAGGAAGTCGCTGGGTTCAAGCACACATATGTTTATAGACGATATTCTGGCGATCTCCAAGGAGATCGTTTAATAACAGATAGAATAGATGACTAACGATAACTAATTTGGGTGTTTTGTAGTGGTGGCCATTCCCAATATTCACACAATATAAGCCTATGACTCTTCGAAAATCGGTGACAGATATGTCCAAGATTAAGCAACACAGTAAAGAGACCGGTATGCAACCCCAACAAGAGCATGCAATTGGAACCCATGTCTATTCAGTGCCATAAGGGAAATGGTTCGAGAGCGTCTGAAAGACATCGCATTCAGAGACGAGTATAAACATGAACTATCTCTCCAGAACAAGAAGTGTGGGGTAAGGTTTTCCAACTTGAAGCGTATAATCAAGAAAAACCTGGATAGAAAAAAAGAAACAGTGTAGATGAGGCCGATACCTTTCAGTGTTGGTAATGGGAGCGAGAAATGCCTGTGTTTTGCCTCCAGGAAAACATTCTAGCGAAACGCATGTAGATTTTGGTCAGACGAGGCCTCCAAGTAATAGAAGTGATCAAATTTGCAGACTCTAAAAATGATTGGGGTGTGTTAAAGTTGGCATGTTAACGCTATTAGGGAGAGTTCTCCTTTCCGAAAATACTCAAATCAGATGAATCAAGAGTCGATACCACCAAACTTCAATTTTTAAGTGGATCAGAATATTAAGTATCCAAGAAAGATTCTCGATGTTTCAAGAAGTCGGAAGTATATCTTAACATATATCCTTTACACCAGATATCATCATGGGTGCAATTAAGTATAGACCGTGGCAATTCTTCTAGAATACTTAAGAAAATACCTTATGGCGATATTCACAATTCTGTTTACCGAATTGGGATGAGTAGTCTATGTTCAAACTTGTAAAGTTGCATTTAAGGTCCCCTAGCATAAAGAGGTCACCACGTCTACTCATTTTTTGTATCCTTCGATTACTAAAGCGATAATGTGTACTGTCAAAAGTATACCAAAAATGATCAGGACTCCAGAATAGGACGGCATCCTTTATTCTGGCACTGATAGTATGACATTTATCATTCACGGGGGTTTCCATGGTATGATTGTATATATGTTAAAGGACTATACTAGACATGTCTCGCGAAACAAAGAAGTTGCAAGTAATCTCCCATTCCCAGAGTAACGGAAGGAATTTATCATTAAGAATGGAAGTTCTTATGGCCCTACACAGCATTCTGAGTGTGGATCCTGAAGCTAGATATAATTGGCCGACCTCTACTCGTCACGCTTAGTACGCATTATTTAGTCATATGTTAAGACATGATGAGTCAACTAGAAGATGGACGAGGGTTGCACTCAAAATACAAATAACACCAACGCGAATACCATTATTTCATAGAACACCATAGAGTTTGCCATAACTAGCCAGCCATTTTGTTTGCCAATTAGCTAACTGTGCCCCGAAGAGTTAGTCTAACTTATTGGATTCTCTAAAATTTCCTCAACATCTCCATAAACTAGCAATACCTGGAAAAATGAATATGGAATACTTTCACCTGCATTTAGCATACCCGTTGCCGGAAATTCCCAAAAGATGCTTATTCCGGAAGTGGCACTTATTATGGAATGTGGAGTAGAAAGTTATTAGCTTACAACACACGTGAGGTAATAACCCGACGCGTGGGCCCGGGCCACTGCAAATGGGCCAGTGCGATCGGTGGCCCTACAGTTGACGTGAGAACTTTTCAACCCCTCCCCAACAATTCAACCATAAAAACGCACCAAACACTCGAAAAGAACCGACAAAAAAAATGTAAAAAACAGGATTTCCTACTTTTTCAAAATTAAAGCAAGATTTCCTTGACAACAAACAGATATCTTTCATCCATGATATGTTTTCCCATACCTTTCGTTCCCGTCGTTTTCACATGCCAATATCCTCGACACGGCCTGCAAATAGACCCTCAACACGTTTCTTTTCCGGGGCACGGGCATGGTTCCAAAATAAACCGTCGTATGGCTTCGTATCGTGACAATGGCTCCCCAGTGTATCAAAACAAGGTCAATGTAACTTATTTCTTCTGACTTACCTGAATAGAGGTCAAATTGGCGATATACACCCAAAAACATTCTAAAAATTCTTCTCTTCACCACACGCTTTCCCACCCTTCTCACCGTCGTATACTATCTATAACCCCAGTGGGCCTGGGCAAAAATTGGGCCGCGCCCGATGCCCATGGCCGTGTCCTGCACACACCACCGCGCTATATATAAAGAAGACGATTTTCCCGTCGATCCAAGTGAAAAAAAAAAAAAAAAGAAAATTTTTCTTTTCTAATTATCACAAAATGGCCGCCCCTGCTTCCAACTACAAAGTCGCTGACGTTTCTCTTGCTGCCTTCGGCAGAAAGGACATTGAGTTGTCCGAGAACGAGATGCCTGGTTTGATGTACATCAGAAAGAAGTACGGTCCTTCCCAACCATTGAAGGGTGCCAGAATTGCCGGTTGTTTGCACATGACCATTCAAACCGCTGTGTTGATCGAGACCTTGGTTGCTCTTGGTGCTGAGGTTACCTGGAGTTCTTGTAACATTTTCTCCACCCAAGACCACGCTGCTGCCGCCATTGCTGCTGCTGGTGTTCCTGTTTTCGCCTGGAAGGGTGAGACCGACGAGGAGTACTTGTGGTGTATCGAGCAACAATTGTTTGCCTTCAAGGACAACAAGAAGTTGAACTTGATCTTGGACGATGGTGGAGACTTGACCACCTTGGTTCACGAGAAGTACCCTGAGATGTTGGACGACTGTTTCGGTGTTTCCGAGGAGACCACCACCGGTGTCCACCACTTGTACAAGATGCTCAGAGACGGTAAGTTGAAGGTTCCTGCCATCAACGTTAACGACTCTGTCACCAAGTCCAAGTTCGACAACTTGTACGGATGCAGAGAGTCTCTTGTTGACGGTATCAAGAGAGCCACCGATGTTATGATTGCCGGTAAGGTTGCCGTTGTTGCTGGTTTCGGTGATGTCGGTAAGGGTTGTGCCATGGCTTTGGCCGGTATGGGTGCTCGTGTCATTGTCACCGAGATTGACCCAATCAACGCCTTGCAAGCCGCTGTTTCCGGTTACCAAGTTGCCCCAATGGAGGAGGTTGCTTCCATCGGTCAAATCTTTGTCACCACCACTGGATGCCGTGACATCATCACCGGTGAGCACTTCTCTGTCATGCCAGAGGACGCCATTGTGTGTAACATTGGTCACTTTGACATTGAGATCGACGTCGCTTGGTTGAAGGCCAACGCTGAGTCCGTTGTCAACATCAAGCCTCAAGTCGACAGATTCTTGATGAAGAACGGCCGTCACATCATCTTGTTGGCTGAGGGTAGATTGGTCAACTTGGGTTGTGCCACTGGTCACTCTTCCTTCGTGATGTCTTGTTCTTTCTCTAACCAAGTCTTGGCTCAAATTGCTTTGTTCAACGCCGAGAACGAGGAGTTCAGAGCTCAATACCCTGAGTTCGGTAAGAACGGTAAGTTCGACGTCGGTGTCCACTTGTTGCCAAAGATCTTGGACGAGACTGTTGCCAAGTGTCACTTGGACCACTTGGGTGCTAAGTTGTCTGTGTTGAGCGACAAGCAAGCCGACTACTTGGGTATTCCAAAGGAGGGTCCATTCAAGGCTGAGATCTACAGATACTAAGCGCGCTTTAACTGCGACTAGTCTGACTACTTGAAAACGCATCTCCTCATGTTTTCTTCTGGCTGTTTGCTAAAAGGAACATGTTCTTCAACTTCGAGTTTTTTAAATGAAACTTGACTTTTCCTTCTCTTTCATCTGCATCAACTGCATATCACGATCTATTTCACTAAATTTTTTTATGACTTAATGATGGTTTTTCAAGTGGGTTTAACAATGGTTAACTATACACATATATCCTCAACGGAATGTACATATTAATACAGAATATCACCCCGGTGGTAATTTCTTTTAGTCGAAGATACTTGTACGGAATTTATTGTAGGCTGGCTAACCAGGGTGTTTTACGGAACTAGGAAGATTTTCGTTGGTCATAACTATAAGTGCCAACAGCCTATCATTGGAATTCTCATCTTCCATAGGGCTAGACCCGGCCAATACTCTGTTTTACTGAACCCGGGCTTAATTGTTTGTTTTGTGTCCATTTGTGATTTTAGCGGCCATACTTTGGTACCGTTGTTGCATCATCGGTAGCCTTGGAATGACGATAATGGATTTAAAGAGATTCTTAGAGTATTAAACCTCAGTTTAAAGTTTGTCCGACATTTTACATCTAATCAATCACAGGGTCTAAAGATAAACAGGGTCTAATGACAATTACGAATTATGGGATAATTTGTGCTGCAAAGGTTATTTGCCCATCCTATTATAATTGTATCCAATACACTCGTAGTTTACCATTCCCTTAGTGTGGTTTGAACGACATTCAAGTCCACGATTTACCAAACAGAAAAAAATGCAAAATATTAAGTGTACCTTAAGTCATTAATAATATTTCTAAATTTCCCGCCATCGGATGTATTAAGCAAAAAACAATAATCATCCGTGATTAGGAATTTTTTTACCTTGTCCGAGTGTTGTGTGCCGATTCCGGTAATTGGGAAGGGTTGCATAATTTCAAAAAGCTGTTACAAAATCCCATAGCAATACTTTCGGGTGATCATTCCTTTTTTAAACCCTTGCCACCGTTATTTTATGCGGTATCGGCGGCCGTACACACGATAATATGAATCAGAGCATGAGCACAAGAGTTGGTCGGCGCAAGCAAAGGTTTGCACGGAATTTCGGGAGCGGCATCTCAGGATTCCGAAATGCACCTGCGTCGGCGGAAACAACGCAAAAACACCGAAGACATACAGCTATCCATATGTACAACCAGCAAAATTAGTTTCTTTTTGCAAGTTTTTCCAATTGCTTTCGTTTCAATCCACTCTACTAAACCCTAATACAGGAAATCGTCGAATCCAGAAACGCAACTTTTTAATCCATGTACATCCACTCTTGTATATGCAAGACAGGGCGTTCTTTAAAACAATTTATGCGTGTGATGCGTATCATGTACGATGCATACCCATTTGGAGATCATCCACTTTCCCTATTGTTGAGTTTCCTTTGTTCTTTGATTACAAAGCAAAGAACCCCACACATAAATCTCAAATCTTTTGACCGCAATCTTTTTTTTAAGTTCAATGCGGCAAGATATCCACGAATACACCTGTCCAAGAACCCACCGAGCTTTCTCCTTCATCAAAAATGTATTTGGTGGTAAGATGTGAGCGGGGATGTACCATTGAACGTTACACCGGCATGGCAATGTAAATATTACGTATGCACCCTTCCGCGGAGTTTACCGAGAACTGGTTATCACCCGGTTGCGCTTTCCAACCCGAATGGTCATGCCATCTTGTAACACCGAAAATCTAGAATTATAATCCCGGCAGCACCGAATTCACCTATATGGGCCGCCGGCCAAGACGAAAGAGATGGCTAATTTGGCCCAAGCAACATTTGAAACAAGCTCGGAAAAACAAAAATCAAAAGAATACTCTCGCACATAACCCTTCTACTTCGATTTCCACATCAGAGCAACGAAGGTTCCTTATCCATTTGACCCCCACCCTCCAGTGCAGGAAAAGCTTCCAAAGGTGCCGTGAACAAACTGTTAAATAATTGCCCTACCTGCATGGAGAGATGTTCCCAACACACTTCTAAAGTTGTTGCTTCACTACAGGAAGCCATAAACCGTAAATAGAAAACCAGACACTTCTCTTGAGAAGCCTCTTTCCTGTGCACTTTCCAGGGTATAGTATTGACCAGAATGTTGTACATACTACAATCGAAGAATATGCGAATGAAATTTTCAGAAGCCACTTTGCTTTTGCAGCGGGTCTATGTCGGTCTACTTCCTACCCAAGGGAAATCCCTAGACTTTCAAACATCAGGGACGTGTATACAGTCAAATCCATAAATGATAACAAAAAAATTGCAAAATCAACAAGAATACGCGGACTATTGCTCAATGCGTTTCCGGAGTTGTTTGCTATTTCCCATAAATTGTAAAAAAGCACAAATCCGGGTATGGCCATGGGCGGATCGCTTTTTGTATAAATTGCCAAGCCATGGCTGCTTTTTCCAATCGTCCAAACATTTTCTCTTCACTACAATCTCCAATAACATCATGAAGACCTTCACACCATTAATTCTCGCCATCAGTGCCCAAGCAGCACGTCTTCCAGGCTTTTTGGGTCCAAGAGATGAAGACAATACTTGGTTTACTTGTCCAGCATCTATTCCAGAAACTTGCACATCGCTGTCAATCTCCAACACCTGTTGTTTCGAAAGCCAAAACGGTGTGATTGTTCAAACGCAGTACTGGGACTACAAGCCATCCACTGGACCAGTCGAAGAGTTCACTTTGCGTGGTCTTTGGCCATATCAGTGTGACGGAACTTCCGTGCAATACTGTGACAACCTGTTGAATGTCAATACCGATGACGTGGAAACTATTGTTGGCACACAGTTTGACGACCAGGACTTGCTTGATGATATGAAAAAGTACTGGACATCCAATGACTTGACTGGTAGTCTGTTATGGGCGTATGAGTACAACAAACATGGTAGTTGCATTGGAACCGAGCACCCCCAATGTTGGGGAGACAACTTCGAGCCTAATGAGAACATTTACGAATACTTCAGAAAGGCCGTGGCATTATATGCATCTTATCCTACTTTCCAGTACTTGAAAAGTGCACAAATCGTCCCTTCCCTGACCCAAACCTACACCTATGACCAGATTTTGGAAGCAATTAAGTCAAATGTCAATGGCATTGTTCCTTTGATTAAGTGTGACAGTAATGGTGCTTTACACCAGGTCGGATACTACCACCATTTCATTGGACCATTGATTGTGCAAGACTACATTCAAATTGATTCCTTGGCCACAACAAACTGTCCAAGTACAGGTATCAAGTTTTTACCCAAGGCTTCTTCTTGAGTTGGGTAATCCGAGGCTGCAAAACATTGCAAGACCTTTTTGGCCAGAAAATCTCCGCTATAAACGGAAGAAAAACGAAAGAAAAAAAATAAAAAAAAATTCACTGGCTGAATATTTTCGTTAGAATCAAATTTTTACAATACATGCTGTTTAATTGATTATGGCCAGTGGTAGTAGAACGCGAACCCCTCCAAAGTAGTGCAACGTGTTTTTGGTGAGTTGTGTATATAGGATGCAACGTTAAGAAATGGAATCCAGTACAGGAACGCACGTTGAACGTAGATATCGGCCAACAACTGACCTCAAACATATAAAGTAATGTCGAGATTAAATAAGCAAAAAAAGGGCTCTGGAGTAAAGCGATAATTTTAATACTTTCGTCTTGAATATTAACATATTCCAAAACTTGGGCCTACTTTTCTGCAGCCTGGATCTACTTTTTGGCAAGAAAAAGGGTTGCACCAAGTCACTGCATGCGTGAGTGGCTTCCAAGATTGGAATTACAGCATGCATACAGCACAACCCTGAATGATTTATTGCTATTGATGGTGCAAAATATAGCATCAATAGCCGAGAAATACCAGCGCTGGTAGTGCGGAATATACTTTCAAGTGGTTTTGTTCTGTACGAAAATTACCCTTTCTGAACACATTGCATGAATATTGTTTTATGGTTTTCCCAGTTAAGGAAAATTCCCGGGTACGGTGTGCGAATTGTGTGATTTATTTATCCAAGGTAGGGGTTTTCTTTCTTTTACAGTCTCCGTCGAGCCCCTTTTAAAATTCAGGTTTTCAATGTATATTACTTAGCAGCAACATATAAATTTCTCTGCAGATTATTGATTCGTAAGAATTGCTGCATGTGTGAACGCAATATAGTCCGTGCCACACCAGCCAGGGATTAAGAGTCGATTATTCCAAAACAATGTGTAGCAATAAACCAAAGTTTGCCTCCAATTTTTGTTTATCAAAGATTTTCCTTTCAATATAGTTTTTCCTTCTGAAAAGAAACCACTTAATGATCACTCAAACTCAAAATAAAAAAGGTATAACCTCGGGAAAAACAATACTAACCTTCTATACAACCTGGCAATCAGTTCAAGCTCATGCACCAGTACCCAGAAATAAACCCCTCTCTTACCGGCTATTGTTATCACTGTTTGGATTCTTCAGCAATTCTGCAGGAAGCCTTGCCTCAGAAGAAGTGGGGGACACGGGGAGATATCCGAAGGAGTCACTGAGTGTGTGTAGGAAGGATGGACAACTCCGGTCGACCCCGGTCGACTCCGACCAAAACTCCTCCTCTAGGAGTAAGATTCATGGAAAGAGGGTATTTCTTTTTCTGTTGCCTGTATTACCTTTTAGGGGTTGATATCTATTAATAATGTTATCGGGATTATTTTATACACATCCGAACTTTGCAGGTATCTAGTATTTCCCAAACCTGATATTTTCTATCCCATATTTTCATGCCATCATATGAAAATGGTGCTTTTAAAAGGGACACCACAGCCACGTACAATTACTCCCCGGCACATGATACATGCTGTCAAAAAGGGACTTCTCGGAATAGTGATTCAAAGCCAGGGCCATTTTTGAAAGATAAGACGAGGCCTAAGATCCGCTAACATGATATCACATCTCACCACCCAACACCCAACACTGATATTCCACATTCTACACCACTATCTCCTTGTTTCCTTCCTCATCTCGTCAAGCAAGTAATCGCTCAACTTTATTAGACCTGTACCGTTGCAAAGACGGTACAAGTTATTCTTCTCGTAACTTTCTGGGACGATTTTTCCCGAAGCATCCACTAAAACGTACCCGAATACATCGTCCACGTTGGGGGTACGCGCATATTTGGGAATCTCTCTGAAGTCGTAGATGGGCATGTACGTCAGTGCATTGGCTCCAGCCTCCATGATAAAAGTGAAGTCATTCTGGATATCCTTTTGTATTTTTCCATGGAGCAAGTCCAAAAATTCGGGGTTGCCTTTAAAGGTCGACGGAGTTATTGTAAGAGAAGGCGAGAACCCAATAGGAATGTCGGTGGCATTTTTCGAGAGCGTTGCTGCGTATTTCCCTGCAATATCGTGCAAGTATATTTGATCATTTTTTGCATATTTCGTATATTGACGTAAGAACTGCAACGTTGATCCGCGGCGAAACATTTTGATGATGGTTTATTGATCTTTCTGGGTTAGAAAATTTGCAACTTCTAAGGCTATTCTGAAAGCGTAGGTGAGTGATGTGATGGGAAGATCCGTACATCCCAACCAGGTTCCGCCATGTTTCATACAATTTTCCCTGATGTTTTGGAGCTTGGTTTTATTGGAATCGTAGCTGAAACTTCTCTGATATATTTCTTTCTTATGGACGTTTGCGTCCCTTAATTCTATCTAAATTGTGTGTTCAGATGAATGATCACTACCAGGAGCCTACATTGCGGGTATGTTCAAATCACCATTTGCCTGCCTCAAAAACTTAGCACTTAAAAGTTATACAAGTAAATTCTTTGCATGTGTTCACTTTTAATTTGATGAAGAGAAAAGCCTTCCCGTATGCCTTCCCACTATAACAAAAGACATACGCCCTAAACTCTTCTTGTTATCCAGGCAAATGTAAACCATTACCTTTGGCACGTAACGAATTTTTAAACCCTCAAAAAGAGTGGTGGGCGGGCTCCATGACACAAGAAGACAAAAATTAAGCCCAGCATGGCGTGCTTTGCGCAGTCACTGACCCAAAAATCTAACCTTCAAAGATGGCATTCCAGCTTTAAATGATACCCATCTATCTAATGATCTAGCAACAGGTCCTCGGAGTCAGAGCTTGATTCGGATACATCACTATCCAGTTCGGACACCGACAACTCCTCACGGTCACTTTCTTCTTCTATTGACGAGTCATCACTCGCATCTTCGTCACCAAAGAATTCGTCCAAACTCTGCAAGCGGTTCGAAGTTGACTTGGCGCCTGCATTTTGTGTTTTCGTGGAATCACCCAAAATAGAACTAGCTATGGCACTGCTAGTGATCCCAGTCACCGGATCATTCTTATAGCTGGACAAAGAGGACTTCGATCCAGAAGCCTCTTTTCTGATAGACAGAGGTGGAAGTGTACTGGCTTCAGCCCATCTAGGTCTATTCATATAGCGAGAGAGAAGGCAGAATTATAGGTTTGTTCGCCTAGTTGTGGTGCAGCCTTTGGTGCTTGCATGAACAAATACGCCAATTGATGGTTTGAAACATCCCGGAATAACTCATCAAGCATTCTTGCTTTATCGCGGGTACATGTGGACATGTCGTATCGCGCTAGGTGCATAACATGTTCAAACATTCTCTTGTTGATGGATGTCTCGTCCTCTGCGTTGGGTACTTCAGCCAAATTCTGCACCTCAAACAGATAGGACTTTGCGGCCAAGAACAAAAGTTCGTATCTGACTTTCTCGGGCTCTTCCGCGTACGTCTTCAAAGATTGGCGTAGAACATCGGGTCCTATTATGTTTTTTGTCAATTCGGTAAACTCGCCTATTGTCCAAATAATGCTGGCTTTTGCCTCTTCGTTGTACTGAACATGGCTGTTTTGTAGCATCAACGAGAGACGGTAAACAGTTTTGATCACTTGTTCATTGCTCAAAGACAGGGCGTGTTTTTGCTGCAAAAGAAACCTAATAACCTTTAATAAGTCGGCAAGAATCAAGCTTCCAGAATTGTTTTCCATTTCCAACAAGCACCAACGAAGAATTCTATCGGTCCAATTGGGTGATTTTTGACAACAAAAACCGATAGCTCTTACGGCACTCTGAGCGATTTCCCTTCGGTAGCTAGTAGCATTAAATTGCAATTCTTTGATAATCAAACTTGCTTTTTCCTCGGAGAAAATTGTCAGAAGAACCTGAAGTTTACATGACGCAACAGGCGTGGAATCCTTGGGATTTATAAAGAACTTCTGGGCATGGTTTTGGAAGTCCAGGGCATACTCTGTGCAAGGGTCGTAATAAGCTGCAAGATGTGCAATTTTTCGGGCTCATTAGTGGAAGAAATCATCATCTTGATGAGAATTTTAGGAAACCCGCCCTCTTTGATATAGGTGGGTGACCCAACCAGAATTAGAGCACGTATGGCAGATAATACCACCAAGTTGGAAGAGCTATATGCTGCGACAGACACACCATTAAGGAAACTTTCCAAGTCAGAGTCCATACGACACTGGTATTCATCTGGGAAAGAATTGAAATCCTCCGGGAAGTCTGTAACCGATCCATCCGCCAACGTGAGGGTGGGTCTGGGCACAAATTTGCGGCAATATTCCACTAAAAGGTCTGTGAGAACACATCTACTCCAATCATCGAGATCCTTGAGCATTCGCACGTACCGTCTATAATTTGAGTGGATAGGTGCCCATGCTTTTGCACGCAGAAGCTTTATTAAATGGGGCTTCAACTTCACAAATACTTTCACGGAAGTACCCACCACAAGCGGAGAAGGGTCGGACAACAAAGTGGTGAGTTGGGCCAAGAGCTGGTGTTTCTCCACTCCCTCAATGCTAAAAGCAGAACTGATCGCTAATGCGGTGTTAGATCTGACTTCGGGCTGACGGTCGGTGGTGGTTCTTTTGATGCACAAGAGCACCAAGGACGCGATTTCGGGGATCCGGATACCACCAAGCGTCCGGATACTGGCACTACGCACATTTGGCGTCTTATCATTCAACAATTTTTGTACCGAATTGATGGAAAGAAGCGCAGTATCGGGCTCACTTTCAGCATATTTCTCCACATAGATCATGACAAGTGCTCTGACCCGTGGATTCGTCAGGGTGACGTTTTTCACCACATCCGCAAAGTATACCGTGCCGTCCTCGCCGCTGGAAATAAGCGCAATCACGCATTTCATTCCGTTTAGAATCTCTCGATCAAGTCTCGAGCTTAGAAGCTTGGAAATTTCCTGGGGCCTTTTAGCTGTAGGAGTTTCTGTGAGTCGCGTAGATGCACTCACTGCGGCCTCTATGGTCATATCTCGGGCCGATTCGATCATCGAGGATATCTTTGCAAAGGAATCCGCCATCTTTTTTTAAAAATTTTCGGCGGTATGCCTGATTTTCGTGGGGTATTTGTTCCTTTGGGGAGAGATTGAAATGGACTTTGGTGGTAGTGCGGAGCCCTGTTTCGAACGCGAGCTCACTCTACTGCTCGCTGATTCAACGCCGTGCGACACGTGATCTCAGCTCACGTGTATTGTGACTGAAGCAATTCAATGAATGAAATGACACTGTTCCATTTAATGTCTGTCAAGAAGTAATTTTTTGGTGGTTTATCTTTTATGATCACCGAGATATTCCAAAGGGTTTTTTTTTTTTTGGACAACAAATACAATTTGTAAGGAATGGACATATGACGTAGGCGAGTGCCTATCTAGAACTATCTGTCAACCCATTACATCATTAAATTGAAGCAATCTCACGGGATACCAATTATTGGTTCATCTCAAGAAGTAATTTTCAATCAATGGGTCCATGAAAAACTTGGAAGACCAGCTTTGAGCGGAAACATTTGCAGGAGCAGACACAATATGGTTAGGGATGAAAACTGGAGTAATACACATTCTGGGGAACACCAATAACATGTTTTAAGCTGGAATATTCCATATTGGCATATCGGTTTACCTTAGTCGCGTCTGATTCGATCAGCCAGCCTTCATTCTTTTCCCCATGCCGACATCCTTTCTGTAGGAAATGTACTCTTGTGGGAAAAATTCACTTATTGTGGTCTGCTGGCCCCCCGTTCTGGTTTTGTTAATATTGCGGATCAACGGTACCATGACCTCGTCCACTCTTTCCTGAGACCAGCCCACGTTGTACATCAAAAAGCTCCGGATTTGATCCAACAGAGGCACTCCCCATTTGAACTCCGACTCGTCGTGGTCAACCTCGGGCCTTTTATATGCTTCCACCACCACTTGATCGGGAAAAGTGTCTGAAAGAAACAATTTTCCATTCTTGATGCGGGACAATAAGGTCTTTTCAAGTTTGCTGTTACGGCTAACATCCGGCTTTTTTAAGGTTTTTGTAATTTCATCAAACCACTGTTTGAACGCATCAAGACTCCCAAACTCAGCAAGAATCTCCATAGCCAATACTGGCCCAATGCCCTTGACTCCTTCGGTGTAATCGCTACCCAAGAGCAACGCAAGTTCAATAAGCTTCTTTTGGTCAAGCCCCACCTTGTGCTCGATATCATCAGCAATATAACACTCCACATATTGCTTTTGGTTGAACATGTTCTTGTATATACGACTGCCCCCAAAAAGGAAGCAATCACTATCATCGGTGACAATCCCATCCACTAGACCCAATTTGTATAACTCAGCACACTGTGCTTCGGCCTCCATTGGTGCAGTAATATACGGAATGCCAAACCGTTTCAATAGTTCTTGTACGTCATTGATCATTGTTTGTGTGACTTCCTCGGCATCTCGCTTGGCCTTTTGGAGTTGCTCTTGCAAAAGCTGCTCACTACTGACTTTTGTGTGTATGGGTATTTGGTCCAACTGAATGCTGGAGGTAAAATGGACATGTTCTTGCTCTTCTTCTCTGAGTTGTTTGACTAGATCTTCTTCTTCACTTTCGTCAAAGTCGTAGTCCAAGATATGCGTCTGTTGTTGTAGCTTTGTAGAAACTTGCGCCTTCTCACTTGCATTTCGAGAATTCTGTGTCTTGTTGTTATGATTCGTCACACTGTTGGCGCTAGTGTTCGCCGGTTCTTCGTCGACAGATACAGTTTCCCTTTGTGGAGACGCAGGCTTTGCTTGGTTGAAGATTGTGGTTACTTTTTTCGGGACTTTGTGGGGTCGAGTGCTTCCTTCTTGAGCCAAGCGCGGGTTGGAAAAAGACTCTTTATTCTGGCTCTTTTCAAGATCGTTCTTTGGATGGCTTTCATCCGTGGTAAGTGTTCCATTGTTGGATGTTTGATTTTCATTATTTTCTGTGGTTTCTTGGAGCTTTGGTTTTTCTTGGGGATTCTCCTTCCGAACCTCTTCGATTATCTCCAAATCAGAGTCATTGTCCCCTTCCTCCTGTATGGAATCAGCCTGAAGATCATGAAAATTAGTCTGGCCTGAGGATTCTTCAAAATAACGTTTTGCCTCATTCCATGGAATCAAGCCGGCCTCTTCATTTTCGTCAATCTTACGGTTCCCCTGGGTATCTGATAGAAATCCAATCGAAGAATACGAGCTTTGTAGATGTGAAGAATCATTGAACCACAGTGGGATGTTGTTGGTCTGTTTTGGTTCTTCCCCCATAGTCCTGTTTTGACTTTCAGGTGATGGTTTCTCTGATTCCTTGGTGGTCTCTGAATGGTCATCAACATCGATAACCTCGCTTAAAGCAGAGGCATCTTTTTCGTATGCTTGTTCTAAAAGAGGTGGGTCGTCCTTTATACCCGCTGGAGCCCCAAAAAGAATGGAATTGCCAAACTCAAAGTCTGAAGTTAATGGTGGGTCGGCAACCTTGTGTTGCAAATGACTCTCTTTTTCTTTCTGCTGGTAGTAGTCTTTCTTAGATTCCTCGATGGCTTGTTGTAGATCATTGTCTCTGAAGGATTCAATCTTTTGCTGGATTGAGGCATCTGTTTGTGTAAGTTCCGGCCCATCGTCATACTCGTGTTTATACTGGTCATATATGGATTCTATGACAGCTTTGTTAACCAACTCATCATCAGAATCCTCTTCGATCTTGGCAGAGGTGGCCACACCGGCTGCATTATCAAGGGGAACATCTTCTAGGAGATCATCGTCGGAATCTTCAGATTCATTTTGGTTGTTAACATGGGTCGCCAGCTTATGACCTTCCACCTCGCCGTTCTCATCCAACTCAATGGCATCATCCTCATTCTCGCCAGAGCCTAATGAGAGGGTCCAGCCACCCTCATTCTTCACAAGCATGTACTGCCGATCCTTATCGCCGGCGATTCTACGAGTCACGTTTCCTGTCTCCTCGCCCATTCCACTCACGGTCATCAATTTCTGGGTGTAGTAGTTACGTTTTTGCACCTGCTGGATCTGGAACTTGGAGAAATCCCTGCTATTTGGAAAAAGGTCCTCTAGCTGGTCCTTGGAGTACCCCAATCTCAACCGCGAACGGAGTCGTAAGTGAGATAAGATCATGTACTGAGTTGCCATGGGGAGTTCTGAAAATTCAGCTGATGACGGGTCCACAGAGTCAATGGGGATTCCATCTACGACATCCCATGAATTATCTGCAGCATAATCCTCAAGCTCTCCCTCGGGCATTATTCTCAGGTCGTCCTTGCGCACCGTGAACTGTTTTAGGTCGGGGAGATGGTACTCGTCCTTTCGGCGAAACGTGTTTGGTTTGTTTGGGGTGTTTTCTGGTTTTTGTGAGGATACCAGAGAGCGAATGGATGCGTCTGGTGGCCTCTCGTCGTGATTCATGGGCAAATCGTCAAAATATAGCGTGTCGTCGTTTCCGGGAACGGCTGTTTTCAGGCCTGGAGTGCTCGACTTCTTTGGACCATGGCCCCCTGAGCCAGCCGAGGCCGCCTTTCTGTGCATTTGCATGGCCAACAACTTCTGGGCCGTGCTGGCGGCATTTTCTTGGTTTCCTTGCCGCCGTTCTTTTCTGGCCTGTATCACCTGTCTCTTCAATGGAGGTGCGCCTCCGTCAAACACAAAAAGCGGGAGAATCCCGAAGAAAAGCATCTTACATATCCGCCGGAAGAACCCCACGATATGCGTCTGTCCCAAAGAGTTTCCTTCCTTGTCTCGGACAGCTTTCATGAACTGATAGATCCAGATCGATGCGTCCACAGCAAGCCTCTTGCGTGAGAGGGCCTCTAGCTTTACGGGTCTCGCGGCAGGACCCACAATGTCCCAGAGAGAATGCACGCCCATTTTTTGGTGATATAATGCTGTTTTGTGTCTATTTTATTTACGTTCTATGCAAAAATTTCGAAGGAAAACGTATGGGTTCGGGGTGTTCTTTGGTTCTTGGGGATGGTTGATGGATTCAACACCACTCGATGGGGCTTGTCTCTGTGCAGTGACTCTGTGGCCATGCATGATGGAGATGCGCTTTGGAGGAATGGAACCATTTAGCAATCCACAGGATGATGGGCAATGGGCATCAGAGATTGTATCATTTTGTGAAGAATAAGCACAGTAATCGGGAAATATCGCAGGGTTATTTCTTTTAGTATCCACATTGAATGCCAATTATTAGGAGCGGGACGGGAGTACTTTTCTTCTTTACCCTTCTTTATCCTTTTTTTTTTCTGTTTTCTCTTCTGGCCCTACCCCGGATTTAGTGCGCGCAACTCTCTGATCCCATCTGTTTGGCCCCAAAAAACCTTTGTGGCCCATCTGTGTTCTTTCCGAGAGTATGAATTCTTCATTCAATCGCAACAAAGCCGCGGGGATACACCTCAGACACTCGGTGTCGCAACCAGAGTTGGAATCTAGACCAAACGTAAATCAAGAAAACGACCAGGCTGGTGGTCACGTAGTGTCGGCTCGTCTCACGAACCCGGCCAAGGTTGTAGCGGAGCCCTCTCAACATGCCTATAAACTACCTTCTTCATTCAACCCACGCGAAGCCAAGAATATGCCCTTGATTGAGAAAATCACCACATGGCTCTACAATATCCCTTGGTTCCAGGGTGATGACGGCACTTGGTATCTGGATTGCTACCCTGGTCATGCCTCCTCCAACGCCAATTCCGAGGAATTGAGGAGCACGCCTGACGACCAAGACATTTGTGAGCAACAAGCCCGCCAAATCACACGAATGATCACCAACAGTTATCTTTATAACGGCGAAATCACTGCCCGTCCCTTGACACACAATCTGGAAATTAGCTATCGGCAGTATTCAGATGACGGCTACCTCTATCGATATGCACAAATTGAGCTCGAGGAGGATTCAGATTACACCTAGATGACAAAATCTGGCCACCCATTTTGCTCTATTTCTTTCGCAACCAACCATCTAACACTCATTCATGTTGGCTTTGTTTTTCCTTTCCTTTTCCTTTCCTTTTCCTTTCCCCATTCGCTTTCTTTTCTTACTCGCTTTATTTGATATTCGTTTCTTTTCACATCCATATATCCAACTCTCCCACATTGTACGAGACTTGCTCGGTCAGACTTAAATTGTCAAAGCGGGGGTAGTATGGAACAATGCTGTCGCAATTTTGGGCGTATGAGCTATTATAAACCTTCCAGTAGGGAGCTCTAACTTTGCGAGCCGCTTGGAACAAGCCTGCCCATATATAATTGAAGAAAACGCCCGGACCTAGAACAATCCGAAGTGCATCCAAACATTCAATGATCCTTATGATAACGTGGGGCGATGTTTCGTATATATTGGGCAAAACAAGGTTCAAAAAATGAATGAAAATCTCTTGGCTGTCATCGTGGCATAGACCGTAGCAGTTTAGTGCCAAGTGCCGCACAACCGTAGATGCTGTTTGGCGATGGACCTGGTCCCGGTCCGTTAATGCATCCTCCAATAAGGGGGTGATTGCAAAAAGGTAGTCTTTTGTGGTTGTCCCATCCAAGTACTCGAATAAAAAGCTCAATGCCTTCAACACACCATTTTGTACATTCTTATCAGGAACCCGGTACTCGTTCATGAGCGCAGGGAGAACGGTGAATGGAGAACATGTATCCGCAACAATTCCAATAGCCACAGCTGTGCACACACGAAGTTGACGTTCTTGGACATTGAGGTTGTTGAGGAGCATGGCTAACACATCCTGAGGTCCGATGGTTCTAGCAATATCGCCGAAAGTGGCATTTGCCGCAATTCGGATCTTTTTCCGCTGTGATTTAAGCATGTCTAGAAGATCAAAACAGACCCGCATCCATTCTTTGGCGTTGATTGACTCCGCGTTTCCCTTTGCGATCAAGCCGACAAGTTTTATACATTGCTCTTGCACTTTCTCTTGTCTGTTTTTTAGAATCGGCGTAAGCGTAGGGAGGAGGACATTAATTGAGGGATTCTCCAACGTGAGTAAGGCGTCACGGTCCATGGTGTTGATGCAACTATAAAGAGCGCCAATAATTGACCCAAGAACTTCAGGGTATACCTCACCCAACAGTTCATACAAGAATAGAATTAGCTTTCTCATGGTGGTGTCATCGCCATTGGAGCATATCTTGATGGAGTCAGCAATGACGGTGATGAGGTCTGCTGATTGCTGGCGAATCTCAGGCTCACTGCTCTTGAGTCTATAAAGAATTGAACTCAACACAATTGGTATATGTGGTTGGAACCTAATGTCAAGAACACGACACACCGTGCCAAAGGCTTGGAGGTACACCGGGTGAGATTGAGTCTGTTCTTGGAAGGCAAAAAGGAGCGCATCCACCAAACTAGAATCGAACTTCCTGTCCAACTCCACAATGGATTCAGGGCAGCTGATCAAGATTTTGTTGATGGCGTCGCATGACATTTTGCGGAGATTCTCGTTGGCATCTTTTGCAAAAGGCGTAAGTTTCTCGAGGAAACCCGGCACGTCGAGTTTTTTAGCTAACAGAAAAGTGGCGTCAACAACTAAACGCGATAGTTGCGAGGAGTCCAGGGCAATTCTTCTGTTCCAAAAGCTCTGAAGAAATGGCGCAGTAATTTGACGGCGGTAATTCGGAAAGAGGGCTTTCGACAATGGCATGGACATGAGAATACGTAAAAGCGACTTCTTCATATCATCGTCCGGGCTCGAAAACTCCCTGGTCATCACGTGCATGAGCTCGCGTGTGTAGTAGTTGGAATACTCAATATAGTGTGGATTGTGTGCCATCAACGGCACCATTGTTCCCATGGCCCGTAGAAATGCCGCCAACCCACGACCCCGATGGTGCCGGAGTCCGTTCCAGGTGGGTTCTAAGATCGGCTCGAACGCCTCTATACCATATGGATGCACACTTTCCGCCAAAAGGGCAAAAGTGTTGGCGGTGGCAGTTCTCACCTGGAGTAAGTCATCGGAGATTCCCGGTGACAACACGTCGACCAATTGAGATAAGTGCGGTAGAATCAGTGCCCCGTTACCGCCCCCGGAAAGAATACAGATGTGGTGCACTGTACGGATACCAGTATGACGAGCCTGCCAGCTTTTCTTGGAGCGAATGACCGCCTTAAGAAACGGCAAGACCTTGGCGAGGCCCAATGCCGTCGATACCACTGCAAGCACACGCGAAGTCAAGTTCCGCACGTACTCGTCGGCATGATCTAGGTCAGGTCTGAGACTCGAAACAATAGTAGCAAACCCCGCGGCTCGTGCCACACTGGCAATGACCTCGCGTGCCTCCAAACGGAGGGTGATGTCTTCGTCTATCAAAAGCGGGGAGATGGCGCTGATCACCTTATGGGTGTAAGGCTTAATTGACGCTTCTAATGGTACAAGCAATCTCCCCACAAGCTTGATGAGAACATGTCTATCGGTATCGTCAAGCCCCGGTTCGAGCATCAACGGAAGAATGATACCAAAAAGAGAGGATGCCCCATAATCAGCGGCGCTTGTTGTGAGGGAGCGCATGGCCTTTTTACGTACAGCGGGCAGGCCATTTTTGACTTTGAACACCAATGCCTGGGCATTGAAATTGAGCCTTTCAGCGGGGGTGCTGAGGCTGGCCGGGTCCACGTTTAGAAGCGCCGAGAAATGCTTGACGTCGTCTTTTCTCATGGCGATGCCCGCATATTCCGGTAGGGCGTCGTTAAATACATGAGCCTGAGATTTTTTGGCGGGTAAGTTGTAGAGAACAGGTGCGTCTGTTGTATTATCGTATCCCTCGGGGACTGGCGCCACCACGTATCCTTTTGGGATGATCTGGTCAAGTATGTGGTTTGAGAGTTGGAGACCATTAATTACAGGAGCAGCGCTTGTAGAAGAGGCCATTTTTTTCTCCAGAGGGGTGATTAAGGAGGTGTCACTATTTTTGGGAGTACTCCTTTCATTATCATTTTTGTCAGTGACTTCGCGAGCTGTTTTGGTTGTTTCGACAGCGTCACCAGTTTCCCCATTCTCCTTGGGTGTTTCCCCACTTTCATGGGAATTTATTTCCCCTTGACTTTCATCTTGCTTGATCTTCTTTCTTGGTTGACCGTCGCCATTCTCTTCCGTGTTATTGGCGGCTCTTAATCGAGCCATATCTGACATTCGCTGCTGATAAGTCTGCACATTCTGCACATCCAAGTCTCGATTATACTTCCGGTTTTTATAATCGTCCTTTGTCAAAACGTGTTTGCGGGGATTTTCATTATCGAGCTCCAAATCTCGGAAATCACCCAGGGCGCTATGATACCCTGTTAATGATCTTTTGGACATGTGTACTGGGTGATAGGTAGACAATAAGGCTTGCGATGGAGTAGTGGAGATCTTCGCGAAGTATGGCAGGTGCGGGACGGCCCGCGGGACTTGAGGTTGGTAAAGGGAAGAATTGGAAAAGAAAAGATGTGAAAAAAAAAAAAAACAGAGAGGGGAAAATAATTTTAAAAATAGGCTCACTACACCGGAGAGTCTTTCTTTTGGTGCTCTGAAAAAGAACAAATGGAATATCATGTAAAAATGGCGATTTGAATAGACCCATATTCACGGACAGATTTATTGGCGGTGTGGTCACGTGATCCAGGTGGCCTGGGGGCTGGGGCCGTTGCAGGGGGGCTTTTTTTTGAATTTGCCAAGAAAAACATGGTAAAATTATTGGTGACTTTGATCTTTTGAGTCCTTTTCATTCGAACTGTGCAATAAAACTATCGAGTGTAGGATAGTGTGAATCCTTATACGGAGGATGTGCTTATGCCAATATTGAAACCATCGCAGACTATGGACATGTTTTTATGGAACTCCCGGTATCTCAGATAAAGAGACCATTGCGGATATTATAGTCTTTTTTAGGAAAAACACCCATTTGTGAAGCTAAAGTTTGGATCTTTTGGATCAACCTTTTTCTGATAGCTTTGGTTACCCCTCTATAGTGGTCTGTATGACCAACCCCCGATGTAATCGATTCCCTGTGTGATCTTGCCAGTTCTCAATTCATAATTTGGCAACATCCCAGTATTCTCTGATATTCTTTGAAGACTAGGCTGGTCTCTTTGAGATTTATACTCAAAAAGTATTCTATATCATGCTTCACGATATTACCATCTGAAGCCCATGCAAAAAGCACCAGATTGATAGAGCACCACTTCTAAAACATACGCATAAATGCCTTCATCACTTTTGTTTTTACAAGTAACTTTTCTACAAAAATTTTAAATGTGGTCCTCGAACCCTTTTGCTGAACGGTGTTCCTTCTAATTTTTCAAGGGTTGATCTAAAAAACCAGCTGCAGACCCTTCGCAGAGTATTTGCAATTTAATAAACTCAATATTACCAACATACTTGAAGAGTTCGAGATTAGGCGGAAGCAAAAACAACATGAAATCGATACTTCATAATCCAAATAAATATGCGTTTATAACAAATCCTCCTCGTATCGAATGGTTTAAAAACAAAAACAACCAGTAAATGATGAGACTCTCTGACAATCTTTGACATGATGTAATAATCAGAAATTTTGTGGAAAAGAAAATACTTGTTATCCGTCCCTAAAATCACAGTCGATGACCTCTTCCTAGAGAAAACAACTATAAATTTTCCCAATGTTTTTTTGAGTAAACATAAATCTGACATCTTAAAAACTGACCTAGAGCGATCGCCTCCGATAAACCAAACATACATTTCCACAAAACATTTTCCACCATCAGTCACTCGTCCTGCTAAAATAATACCAGGTAAATCTCCCTTTGCAGAAAAGAGCAGCTCTTCTTTCAAGTGGCCGCATACCTCTGGGAGCTGAATTCTTGGCTCCCACACAACCATATCCTTATAACCAGGATGTTTTCCCCCTGACTATATTACCAGGATTCTCTCTCCCAGAACCTCACTTTGGACGTTTGAAAGAAATAAACCAATACCATAAGACCATCCCTCTTCCCTTCTCCTTGCCCCACAATGTACTATTTTAATGTGTAATTGTTATAACTGGGCCAGTGTGCATACCGTGCGGTTCCGGGCTGTCGGACTCCAGCCTCTCGCGCATCGCATCACCCATCTTATGATGTCCTCCCAGATATCCATAAACGCATAATACAACATAAAACGTATTCTGTTCAATTTGCTGCCATGACCTCACACCCCTCGTTGGTGCTTCTCAATAGACACTTGGGCATTAAAGAAAGCTCGCCCTTTACTCTTATCGTTGACTCGTTATCGCAATCTGCACATGCTCTTCTCCAGGAATTTGTCCACCGGTATACGGGTGCGGTGACATACCTTTCTTTTGAAACCACGGTCAAACCCGAATATGCCACGAGCTACATGGACTGCTCGCGGGCAAACTTAAAGGAAATCCAGGAGTTTCTTCAATCTGCGGCTGTTCAAAAAAACTCACTGTCGAAATCTCTAGTTATCGTCGATTCCTTGAACTATCTAGAGGCCGAGTCACATGCATCGTTTATCTCTGGAATAGTCCAGCCCTCTTTGTCTATAGTTGCATGCTACCATGCTAACGTTCCCGTGGCCCAAGTATCGGGGTACCCGTCGCCATTGAAACTCTTGTCATTTATTGCACTGTCGATATTTGAGGTGGAACCGCTCGATAAAGGGGACGTGGAAGAATTGGAGAACCGCATATCGAGGTTCCTGTTTCCACCTAATCTGGCATTAAACCTGGAAAAATTCAAATTGCACCTTACTAGCCGTCGGAAGTCGGGTAAATCCTTGACAAACTCGTTTGTGGTAGATACCAAAACACACACTTATGAAATCTTCAAGCCCGACACCAGTGACGATGTCCAGGAGGATGAAGAGCTCCTCAAGGACTTGACCACTTTCAACTTAACCACAAATTCCAAGCAAAAGTTGGCCAGAGAGCAGGTCGAGCTACCGTTCATGGAGGCACAGACTGAGCTTGGTAAGTTTGGGGGTGCTATTGTCTATGAGTTTGAGAAGGATGACGATTATGATGAAGAGGACCCGTATGAAGATCCATTCTAGTAGGATGAAGCTTTATGAAAACTGTTTTCGGCTGACCGTTCATTATTTTATATGCATGCGATGGCGTGTGGGATGGGTCAATTTAGGAAGGGGTGGATCCGATAAATCTCCGTATCCCTGTCTTCACTTTACAATATGCATGGAGATCTTGATAGTAGTTTCTCTTTTTTTTCCTCATATGCTCAGATTTCAGTGGTTGCTTCAACCCCAGTGTTTGGAGATAAACGGTCTCTTATGACTTTCTATTTTTTTTTTTTTTTTATACAAAGATTAACAATTCTTTACAAGGATATATATGCAGGACAATGTAACCCACTTTTTCAGTGTCCGCAAAAATCTGTTCGGTGCCTAGTTTTTTTGGTTCGATGTATCAAACTCTGCATTGAATTTTATCTGTGATTTTTTTTTGAGAAATAATTGTATTACAGGAAAAAGTGCCCTAAACGTCTATTTTATAGAGAAAACCTGTCTGATTATTGTTTTTTTTTAAAAGAAACAATTGTATTACAGGACGCCACTCCGTGTCCTAAAATCTCCGTCTATAGAAAAACCCTAGGCCTTCTGATTATTGTCCTGAGTCCTCATCCTCCGACTCTCCGAGTAGGCCTTCCAAGTGATCCCTGACGTTTGTTTCTTTTGTTTGAAACCGCAAAGGTTGTTCTTCAGATGACTTACCTTTCCTGGTAAGAACAGACGTTAGATATTCTTTTGTTCGATGTTTATATCGCCGTGTAAAGATATCTTAGTGTTAAAAAGAAATATTCTTAATCAAAGATTTGACCAGCAAAAAAAGAAATCAAAGCCCGATGCGGGGCTCGAACCCGCAACCTTTTGATTGACCTTATTGTGTTTAAGAGTCAAATGCTCTACCGATTGAGCTAACCAGGCTGTGAAGAAGAGCCCGATGCGGGGCTCGAACCCGCAACCTTTTGATTGACCTTATGATGTTTAAGAGTCAAATGCTCTACCGATTGAGCTAACCAGGCTTCTTCGATGCCAAAAATCTGCTGGTTTAATAAGACCACTGTATCCTTCAAACTCTGGATATGAAATATGTTTTTTCGCGATTTTCTCAAAACCAGATGTGTTTTCAGGTTTTTATCTATATTTGTATAGTTTTTGGGTCGTTTTTATAGCGGCTTCCTGTAAATACAATTGTTTCTTTAAAAAAAAAAAAAAAAAAAAACCTCTTAAAAAAAAATTATTCAACTGCCATTAGACCAGAGGTATTAAAAATTACGCAAAAAAAATCGCCGTTTCACTTCTTATAATAAAAACATTAAATTTGTATGATGTACACTTGCCAGGTCGACATATATTATGAGATTTGTGAGATGTACGGGTGTTCATATTGTCTGTGCTTTTAAACAAATTTTTATGTGAGTGACAAATGTGACAATAAAGAATAAACTCCGGTATTTCTGGGAACCCATATATATCAAAATTATTTTAGGTAAACCTGGAGTAATGAAGTACAAAAAAAAATCATTTAATGCGTTATAGCCTTACAAATATGGCATGTGAGCTGGGAACGGCCCGCGACCACTTGCTTCCTAAAATCATACCTTGGAACTATTTTGAATTATTTTTTTCAGGTCACCAAAAAAAATATCTGTAGAAGAAAAAAAAATTGGGTAGATCTAAAGCACTTTTTGATTCTTTGAACTAAATTCAATCAACCGTATCGTGACCATTCAAAAAAGAATCTACATTATTGAGCATGGCATAGGCCAATCTCCCGTTATCTCTGATTGTATCTCCATCCGACAAAGTCACCCACAATGATTCTTCCATGTACTGTGATATACGGTCCAAAATTTTGCGTTGGACCTGAATCATAGTTTTTAAATCCTCAAAGCTGTGCTCATTCTCCGAACTCCTTCTAGAATCATACAGATTCTGATCAGTTAGGACGTCATCAATTTTTTGTAGCTCCTCAATCACCTTTTTAACTTTTGAGTTCACATATTCAAAATCATGTTTCATGATAGTTTGAAGCCCGGAAAATGTTTTCAAGGAATCTAAGTCCGGTTCCATTCCATCACTACATATTGCCGTTGCCAATAAAAGTATTGAGTTGACCTTACGGCTTAAATCACGGATACTTTCCTTTAAAAGCTCCTCGATATCTTTCTTTCTGGGGCAATCTGGGAACTCTGTGGTTGCAAGTTTCAAAAATACCTTCGTCGCAAGCTTTTTGAAGTCTCTTTCTCCATTCTAGGGAGTTTTGGAGATCCAGAGATCCTTCATTCTGATAGTTTCCTGTGAATGCAGATCTTAATTTTGTTTCCAACTCTTCCAATTCATGTTGTTGGGCTTTTTCTGCTTCACTGAGGCTTTTCTCTTCTTGGAATTGGCTTGAACCTTGTGAGTTGCCGGTATTCGTAGAATGAATTGGAGTAGCAGTTCTAGCTCCAGTCAAATCCTTCAAAGTATCAATTTCAATTTGAATATCAGCTAATTCTTCGTTAAAAACCGTCGATAATGGAGTATCCTGGTTGATAAAATCCTTTGATTCTTCTTTCAAATTACCAAGGTCCGAAATACAAGACTGGACCAAGGTTTCAAAGTGGGGGTCCAAAATTTTGGGGTTTTTGTCATCATCATAACATTCTGATAAGTGATCTGAGAATCGGTCAAACTTTTCCATGACATCAATCAATTTAGTCTTTCGAGGCTCGGATCCAAATATCAAGCTCATTTGATCCACACATCCCGCGTTTCTCATTTCAGAGTTCAACTCCATCATTTCAAATATAGTCGACAAATCTGTAAATTGGCTCAATTGCTCTTCAGTAAGACGACTTCCGTTTTCGATCGTTTGTTCAATTTCATCATTCAACTGTAAAAGCTCGTTTTTTAATTTAGGGTACAATGTTTCCAATTTTCTTGGGTTGACAGCAACATCAGCCTTGAAAGGCTTCATTTTATCAAAGAGAATCTGGATACGTGTTTCAACCAGTTGCCTTGGGTTCTGTGATGGGTCCACAGGATCACGTTTGGTCATTTTGACTAAACCAGAATGGCCTAATTGGGAAAAAAAATTCTGGTTAAGCGCAATTTTTTCTGAATCATCTTGATAGAAGGATTTGGTGTTAACGAAATCTTCGTCGCCTGAAAATACCATTGTTCCATCCTTGATGGATTCATCTTCGATTTCTTGGACCGACCGTGGGGAAGTATTGTCTCTGCCCAAATCCTTGATGGATATAGCAACTGCCACTGATACAAACACGAACGTAGAAATGAACTTCATAATAAGAAATAGGATATTGATAAAGAACGTAATTCGTGATAATTCTGAAAGTAAAAAGATTATATTAAAAAAAAAAAAAAAAAAAAAAACTGGTGAGTTGAGCTGTTATATAAACTTTTTTTTTTTCATAATTCTTCTCAAACCATAATTTATACCAATTGGTATCTTAATGGTTGTTGCCAAGAAAGAGTGAATATATTATTTTTTCCTTAATTTGCGCATAGTACAATAGGAGTAATAAAAGTTGTTTCTGTGGGGTTCAAATGGTCTATCTACTTCACGCGAACCTGAGTGCACTGTACATGAAACTAAAAACGTAGACCAATATAAGCGAGAACAATTTGGAGGCTACAACAATGGAATTTTCTTTTATTCTGAATTTCTTCCAACAATGAGACAGAAAAAGTCTTTGATTTTCTCCTAATCAAAGAAATACACCAATGTAAGCTTTAAAATTGTGATTGACGGGACAATTATATTATTACCGAGTCAATTGTATCAATCTACTTTCAGCTTCCCTTTCCCTCGTCTTCTACTGTCAAATTGCAGATTTATTCACTTCATTCTGACATCAATCTCATCATTCTTATTGATGAAAAAATAGCTATAAGCTTTATAAGGAGATTGAGTTTTTCAATAAGTTTAAAAGCTTTTGAGGGTAATGTTACGTTCTCTCCCACATCCATTTAGCTGACAGAGGGCACTCAAATATGAACATATTCTTCCATACGCCAAGGAATTAGAAAATACTTTTATTTCACAAATAAAAAGGAAACGACAAAAATTTCAGAATTTATTTTCGTGTTAAGCCCTAGCACGCCTAGAAATACGGGGATTATCAATTTGATTATTTCTTGTGTGTATTAATTTCACACGGGTTCGGTTCTCTTTGCAGTGCGGTATTGAGAGGTGACGATCGAGAATTAAACTTTGCAAGCTCAGAGGGGGATAAACATCTCAATTAGATGAAAAAGTAGTAGTCATCTTATCTAAATAATTGTTTTCTTATACACACTTTCATTTGAAATAATAGCTCTAAAAATGTATTTTTTAATAAATTTTAAACTATCTGTAATTCTTGATTAATACGGAAAGTTTTTAATTATTGACAACTTCGTAGAATTCGACCAATTGAACAAATTTTCCCGAATGGTTAATAATCAAATTATTGATTATCAACTTTTCTCCATTTTCTTCAATACTTTTCTCCTTCATTTTCTTTTCTTAAATGTTGAGGGTCAGCATTATAAACACGTAAAACGTTAAAAGAGTTTATACATGGGTATTTGGTTATTCCCCAACTCTTCACTCAGACATATACCTAAAAAAAAAAAAAAACTAACAGTGGGTGGTCAGATCTTACTAATATACACAAATCCAAAGAATACAAAACACTTTTCAATAGCTTAAACGACCAATTTGCACTTAAATCACCGATTTTTTCTTCCAGTTCTTCAAAGACTGTATCTTGGCCTTTATCTTGGCAACCTTTGTGTGTTTCGCTGCCTCCTCAAACTCCTCCTCCGTAACAACCTTCTTGGTCAATAAGTTGAAAATGGTGCCAAAAGCAAGAGCCATTACCGTGCATGTCAAGATGATCACATTGTAGGGCATGGAGAAATCCGGAGTTGGAAGCGTCAAGAGTAGACTTGTTGAACGGAATTGGTAAGTGGTCTTTCCCTCAGTGTCTAACACTTTTATAACAGCTGGCGCAATCGCAAATCCATGATTAGCATCTGGTGGATACTCTGAGTATAGCAAGAGCGACTTGTCGAACTGATAGGTGAGGGTAATATCCTGACCAGGGGGAATGTTCACCATAAGCTCCAAATGACCTGGACGTTTCCGATCAATAGCCGGGATGTAGAATTGAGAAACAATCTGTCCATCGCCCTTGGCAGTAAGCGTATGAAGGTATACCCTCATAAACCACGGGAGCGTCTCAAAGTATACGGCCTCGACGGATTCAGTCAAGGAGGGGTTCTTCAAGTTAACTCTCATACCACCCTTGTCTTGCGAGTACCCCGTCAAGGAACGAGACACGCGCAAGGGAGGTTCACCCGACGAGGATGCAGCATTGGAGTTCGTGGTGTGGAATATGATGTTGTACTTATCAGTACCTTTCAAAAGCTCCACAGGATGCGCATCGTACCGCACAACATCACCGTTTGCACGCGACTCCTCTATTTGAACATGCCAAAGGTCCGGATCAACATCAAGAACAAGTTTCGTCGAGGCAGAAGGATCATCGAAACCAGCGCCGCGGATCGGACGTCCAAATAATCCTTGGAGGTCACATTCCAACTCGGCCGCATCGCCAAGCGGGAAGCAGGTCCACTCATCGTGTTTCTTGGTGATGGTGTCGCATCGCAACTTTTCTGCGGGAGTCGGTTTGGGAATGCCTCCTTCTTCTTTACGGCGAAGCAGCCGCACCACATCAATTACGTGGTGAATGCTCTGAGACAGGCGCAAGTAGCATTGCAGAGACACACACTCAGTGACGAGGTCGATGCTCATGGAGTGCCACAATGAGTCGTAGAGTTTATGGCCATCCAAGAGCGAGGCCACTCCGGCTTTCCCCCGGGTAGGAAGCATTTTGAGGAACGGGGTCAAGTTTTCCGTACACACAGGCTCGTCAGGAAGCGCTGCACGCAAGAGAAATAAGGAGTTGGCAGAGTTAGCTGCTGGTCCCGACAAGAGATCCTGGACGTCGTGGCGCGGGTATGTTGTTATGGACTCCTCCACGAAGTTTAACAGGGCACAGAAAAACCCCGATAGCGACTCAGCCAACTTGAGCCAATTCTGGTTAGCTTCGTCTAAGCTGGCCGCCTCAATAATTGCAGAGAGCTCTACTCCAGTTCCTCCACTCAGAGACCCGTTATGGGGCAATCTTCCCCACGAGTCTGAGTTCCACCAGCCCTGCGTAAAGCGTAAATGTAACAGACGAGTATTTGTGGTGCGAAGAACGGGCTCAATTGACCGAGGAAAGTGGCCGTAGTGGCGGGCAGATACCTCCGGCTCCGGCTCGGATTTTGCCACTGAAGCAGGCAAGTATTCCAAGGGGAATGGCGGCAGTCGCGTGTCAAACTCAAACGAGGTCAAGAACTTATTGCGAGGCAACGGCTTAACAGTGAGTGATTCAGAGTAATCTGACGAGGCAACCGTTAGCGACAAAAACGCTAGGGCCGGCAACAAAAGCATGGGGTGTGATGTGGTGGTTTATGAAACGATGCTTTGTGATGCTTTCTGATGGTATTATGCTATTTATGATGTTTTGCCTCAAGGTAGTGGCCAGGTTCTGAACTTTGGAAGTAGGGTGTTTTCCAAGTAACGTGGAGTGGATTCAACGCGCGCATTTTACTGTACGTGGAGCCCAAGCGCACTGCGCGGAGGTAGACAGGTGTAGTCCTGCGGATATGGTCATGGTGAATTGTTTTTATTGTTCTGCGATTTTTTCAGGGTTTGGTAGGGTTTGGTAGGATTTGGTTGGTTGGTGGTTTAATGGTCGAGTCTGAATTTGGGGCTCCAAAGTATAATTTTGACCTTTTTGACCCACAGTGTATGCCTATAACCAAGACTCCATGGGTAGGTGGTCGTGTGCAACGCGACTTCATATGGTGGCTAATGTATTACGGGAGAAAGGGCAAGTTTTAGGTGAGATTTTCTATGGTGCTTAAATAGTGGTAGGAGTAAATCGTGTGGGATAAGATATTGCTTTTCGTGGAATTAGACATAAAAAGGGCACGTGTGATGTGTAATATTGTCTATACTGAAGGCAAATCAGACGGCATAGTGTGGGCTATATTAATTTTTTCTTCTTTTTTTTCTTCTTCTTTTTTTGTATTGCTTCTGAATCCCAACAAGGCGTCCGCATACTGGGAGCCATCGTTGGTATTCAAACTCGGATCTTAGGTGCCCACTATTACATAAATTACGGAAGTGTTGACAACTGTTCCATATCAGGAAAAGTTATCCCCCTGAGTTAATTTTCTTTTTAAACTAAAATTGTGCTGGGGCAAGAAATACTTCTCTGGCTTCCCTTGAGTCAACCGTGTTGTCTTCTAGTAACAAGCATAGTGTATAGTAATATATCGGTAACCCATTGCAATCGGTGCACATCTCACTATATTCACACTGGCTGCGTTCGCACTCACCACCTAACCTCTGCTCTGACATGAGACGCGAGACAAAAGATAAACAAAAACATAAACAAAAAACCGAAAAGGCCATAAAAAATAAAGCCATCTGCTTAAACCGCCGGGGAAATATTTATACAACCCACAAGGGATCACATAAAACCAAGGATTAACCCTCCAAAAACTCAATTCCTGAAATTCCCGCCTGTTTTATAGACCCACCACTAAAAGTCATCACCAGTGATATCCACATTCCAGAGGGTATACAAAGGAAAGAAGCACAGCAAAGAGCAGCAGATCACCAAACTACAAGATGGACGCTCGGGTGTTGGAAAAGGAAAAGGAAAATATCCAACCGTTTGTGTTTGGGCGTTCTGCTCTGAAACTAGGTAGGGCATTGAGTGAAGGACGCAATCCCTCGGTGCTAATGAAGCAACGCGAAAAGTTCGAGTCGGACCTACTATCGGAAGAATTGGACGACCCTCTCCAAATATACGTCGAATACATTTCATGGACCCATGCGCATTACCCACAGGGCGCCAATTCCGAAAGTGGCTTGCTTCGGTTGCTTGAACGGTGCACGTCGTGTTTTAGAGATACATCGCACTATAAAAATGACCCTCGGTACCTAAAAATCTGGCTTGAGTACGCTGCATACTCCGATGCACCTCGAGATATCTTTGTTTACTTGGCCAAGAAGAACATTGGCCAGGAACTTGCTTTATACTATGAGCAGTTTGCTGCTTTTCTAGAATCGAAAGGTCTGATACTGGATGCACGGGAAGTGTACGAGATCGGCCTTGAAAGAAACGCATGGCCCCCTAAAAGACTCCAGCGGTCACTCAACCACTTTGTGGCACGAACAGGGAGCCTGGAACTGTCCAACCCGCTACATCCGTCGGAAATCCGTGCTTCTATTGCTGCCCCTCCCCCACTGGCTGCTGCGGTATGGAGCGATAGCGTCCAACCTTCCAAAAGACAAAAACTCGTCATCCATCACGACGAGAGCCCTGCCACACTCAAAGAGACGGTGTTTACCCCCAACGATTCTGCTCGGCTCAATTCCACCGTCTTAACATCCAAGGAAAACCGCATTGCACCAAACCCATGGGCTGGTCAAATGTTGAAGCAAAAAGAGGCAGGTTCTGAGTCAGAGAAGAAGCCTGCTAAGTTCGAAGTGTTTCGTGACGACGATTCCTCGGCCCTTGAACAAGATTTTGACCTTCGCCAAGAAAATAATCAGATATTCACTATAGTCCAACAGCCAGGAAAACCTCGAGAGAAAATCTCTGTCAACATGAAGCTACTATATCCGTCTGCGGACACTGAATTCTGCTTAGGAGAACTCTTAGCGATGTCTCTGATGCAGAAAAAGACGGAACCCCAAAGACCTCCCAAAACAGGGCCTAAAAGCATAGATGCAGCGTTCCAAAAAGGTCTGCTGCGTGATAAAATGTACACAGAGACAGAACAAACATTCACAATTCCGTTGCGTCATGATGATGAAGAGGATAATATACAAAAGCCAAGGTCCCCGACCATAACCATGATGTCTCGAATGGCAACTAACGAAGTCATTGGTATGTTCAATGACGCGGCAATAAATTTGCATCTGGATGATGACACAGGCAAGGATTTTGAGGATTCCACCAACTACGATGGCTTCCATACCGAAACTATACACGTCCAATCCCAAGATACGCAGGACGGGCCTACTACAAGGGCAGCGACCCCACCTACTGATTATTACGATACAGATGGAGGAAGCTCGCCGTTCTTAGAGCGTCCGTGATTGGAGAGAGGTGGATTTGGCGAGTTTCTGAGGGCGACTGGTGCGGATTTCGGAGTACGCCGCTTCCAAGTTATCATATTATCCTGTCGTATCGACATTGATGAAAAGATATCGGTATTCACATACTCACATTATCATTAAGGGAGAACACCATATTCTCCTTTAAAGGTATTTGTTGCTGGTAAGGTTGGTTTTGGGACAGCTGTATTCCAAATGACATATTTTTTTTGGGTGAAATTTGGGTACGAGGAAGTTTCTCCATGTGCAATACAAGTGAGCTGTATTATCTTGGACACTGCAGAGTGTGATTGATTTGTTGTCACGCGATCACAGAGGAAAGAACTATGCATTGGCTACACTAACATGGCAGTTAAGTTTAGCATGCTCTCTTCCCATTGGATCACTCCATCTTTCGGCCGCGTCTTTCAGTGATCAGCAAACCATGTTCCCCGTTATAGAACACTCATCTTTTTACATATTACTGATGACCGGGACTGGAGCTGAATTTTGTAGAGGTATGTCTTTGGAATTTTAGTGTAATAGAATTTCTTGTATTGTCTTGGGATTGACATTGTAGTCTTGAAGTGGTGGCAGTTCAGGAGTGTCAGATTTATCCTGGTAACTTTGAAACAGCTTATGGCAATTTACTCAGTTGAGAAAAGACACTGGAATACTTCAAAAGTTGAATGAAATGCTTTTTTTTGCATTCACAGCGGAACATCTCGTATCCAGACTAGTCACATTATCACCTTAAAGAAGAAATGGTTAAACCTTTTTGGTGGTTAAATCCTTGGTCTGGAAAAACAACAATGTATGAATAATAAGACAGAATAAACCCGACAACATTTAGTATACCACCATAGAATAAGTATGAAATTACCACATAGTTAGTACTGGTTAGCCATCGCACATCATAAAAAGAGAAATTTACACAGTGGCTAATTCTAAAAGAAAGATATTTATTAGATGGTATAAGAACCTACGCTATCAAATGAAACCAGTAGAGCAATACATCATCTTCTCCCGACAAATGAATCCTGAAATGGCAGAAACAGGACTAACATAATTAGAGTCTAGTAATTTAAAATATGAATTATCAAAAATTTCATTCATCAAAGTTTCTCTAGAAATTCCTGACAGTATATGAACCACTTGGACAGAATATGGGGGACCACTATATCCAAAGTACTGCTTCTCTGTAACAGTACTAAACGTCCTATGAAGTACTGAATTAGAGGTGCTATCGTGAAGAGCTCTTAGAGGGCTTTCAAAAAAGAAAAAAGCTCTAGATAGGACTTTAATTGAATTTCAAAAAGAAAAGAAAAAAAAAAAATCAATTTAACCCATTTAGGAAAGGAGATAGAAAAAAGTGATCGTGTTGAAGAGATATGGAAACATTGGTTTCACCATCATTTCATATCAAGCTAATTTTGTCCACCATAGTCACTTCCATAATATGATACACCTATTACAAGAACAAAAACCAGAGCTATTCCCATATAGGTACATATATATCAGTGTCCCCCTGTGAAAGCCATTTCATACCCTCAGTGGAAGTATTGGCTTAACCACACCCAACTGGTTGTCTGTATAAAACCAATAACGATATCAATGAAGGAAGATACCCCTCAAAAATCACTAAAAGCACCATAACGAAGTACTTTATCGCTAAAATCCGAAAGAAACACCTACCCCAACCTTGTGAAACTCCAATACCCTCATCACGTGATATGGGTGTTTTGCAGCTTCACGCGAGTCTAGAGAGGTCGTTCTTTTGGTCGTTTGGTCGTTTGTTCGGTTGCACCTGCACTGAGCCTTGCGTCAACGAGAATCTGATGGAATAGATAAAATCTTGGTATTCCGAACCCCGGATATTACTTGGTCTGCCTGATTGGTCTGCCATCAAAACTCTATTTTGTATAGGTCCCTTGGCTTTAACAAATTTAGGCTTAGTTAGCCAGGAAAAATTACACCTCATTCTTTTTTCACATACCCTTCACATTTTTCATTTCCAGCTGTTTCCATATAATGACCATCGCATCTATCACCAGAAAAACACCCGAAGCTATACAAAAAAATACTCCGTCTTTTCATAGTAATGTGCTAATCGTTGGAGGCGCATACGCCGGCCTTGCAGCATTGGTGGCCATGAAAAACCATCTCAAGGAAAGGGCAAAATTGCAGAAAATATCCGTCACCATAGTGGAGCCAAAGGCCGGTCTTTTGAATATATTGGGCATCCCACGTGCTATTGTAGATACGGAATTTGCCAAGACACAGTACGTGCCTTTTGAAAAATTGGAGGATGTTTGCTTCGACCATTTGATTTCCAACGACAGCTTTGTCATTGACACCCTAGGCAAGCACGTCAAGCCAAATAATAACGATTTCATCGAAATCACTTATGTCCATGGCAGTATCTCCGACTTGAAGACGAGAAGCGCATTCTACCACCTAAACAATAACCCTGAAAAAACTGGCCTAATAGAGTTCAACTGGCTCGTGATTGCCACCGGAAGAAACCGACATTGGCCCACAAGTCCCCTTGCATATAACTACGATTCTTACATCAAAGAGATGGCCGAGTTCCGCAATCACATCGACCGTTGTCACAAAATTGGAGTTATTGGTGCTGGAGCTGTAGGGATAGAGATTGCCGGAGATATCAAAAGCAAATGCCCTGAAAAGGAGGTGTTTTTGTTTCACCCCCACGAAAAGTTTCCTCCTGAACCTCTACCCGATAATTTCAAGGACCTCACGAAAAGCTCTTTGGAACGCGGAGGTGTCCAAGTGATGACTGGGTATCGAGTACAACGAGAATCTGAAAATCATGAGTTGCACTTCACCAACGGAGACACCCTCAAGACGGATTTCAACTATTGGTGCACAAAATTTCACAATAACACCAAGATTCTTGCGCCTGACCTTGCTGGATTTATTTCCACCAACAATAACATTTACGTGAATGACTTCTTGCAACTCACACACCCAGAATCCCAAGAGCACCATCCTCATATATTTGCCATCGGTGATCTTGTAGAGTTGCCCATCATCAAGTCGGCTGGTTGGGCCCTCTATATGGGACGTCAAGCAGCAAATAACATTGTGTCGCTAATATTTGATGGTGTTCTTGTTGAACCGATGCCAGATCTCACCCAGATGCCCAAGGGAATGGTTCTTGTGGCGGGAAATAACGAGTTGGTTTCTTCTCTTGATGGAGTTCTTGAGTTAAACAATAAACTGTACGTGGAGGAATATACGGATTATTGTATTGGCAAGATCCGCGCCACTCTTGGGGCTTAATAGTGTGATGAATCCTGGAAAGGAAAAAGTCTATGGAATGTATCTATCAAGAACACGAGTCACATTGGGGATAGCTCTAAGGCCTAAAACACACACACACGCATATTGAACACTTTGCTACAAATAATCGATCATATGATTGTGCACCCAACAAGAAACAACAGTGTTTAAAGAACCAAGTATATTTAAGCTATTTAAGGGGAAAAAACACCTCGATCACCCTGACCAATCATATCTAATCATGTGCATAGACGAACTGGATAACCACTCTCCTCGCAAGAGGATAAATAGTACAGCTGTTTTTAAAGCCCAACACATCATTCAAACATAACTCAAATATACCCCTTCCTTCGAATTTCAACCTAAGCCGAAAAGGGTCATACCACTCACGCTTCAATAAAAACCCGGGGACTGGCTTTTCCAGAAACGCAAGTTGGCCATGTTCATCGACATTCAAGTATGTACCCGAGTCCAAGTGTTTTAAAGCTTGCAAATTTTCGTCATATTCAAATGTCGTAGTTCCCTGGTCTGCAATCAAATGTCCGTCTATAACGTTGATTGGCAGGTTTCGGTTAAAAAAAGTTGCCCCCACAACAGACAACGTACCTTTTTGGGGGCTGTTGGCAGCAAAGGCCAACGCAGAGAAGGCTAAAATGGAAAAAAACTTCATTTCTGGGGTACCAGAATAATTATCGACGAAGCGAAGTTTTATGGCTAGAGGGCGGAGTATAATGTTTTCAGCTCTAAATTTATGGGTTTCACTTATAAATTTATGGATTTCACTTCACTTTTATACCAGTAAACTGGATAACCACAGTGTTAAATTTATGCATCGAAGAACTCGTCAAGTACCACCACACCAAAAGCATAAAGAGAGAACCATCAGGAGGCGGAATGGTAGAAAAAGGCTATAGTTTCCACTTTAATGCAAGAGAGAATTCAGAAACGCAAAAACGAAAACTCAATGGCCACTAGTATGATTGTTTGATTGAAAGCATCATTCAGTTGTATTGTTTGGGCCTCTTGGTGCGTGGACAATGGTTTGCAGCCATGAGGTGTGGGTCACGTTGTGAAGGTTGCGTCATTTGAAATATTTGGGAATATAGGAGACACTTTACGGAAAACTCGCATCCCCAGAAAAGACCCCCACTTTCACGAATACCTCATACATGGCCTTTCTGCTGTTTATATAAAGGAGAAGCCGTGTTTTTTGCACCCTTGCCATGGTAGCGTCCATGGTGCATCGTCACGGTGCATGTTTCTCACGTGATTATAAAAGTAGTTCCAAGAATGACTTATTCACTGCACGAAGAGTAGTCTTTTGGTGTCCGTGTTGATCCTATTTTCAAGGTAGTCGAAACTAGAGTCCAAGTAGTCTGGTACTGACGACGACCGACGACGACCGAAGACGAGGTAATACAGATTCTACACTTCTGGTAAACCCAATCAGTGCATTGAAGTGGGGTCAGTGTTTTTGAATTTCTTCACTGTTTGTTCTTCCACTTGCAATCCAATACGCATTTCGTTTGATATTTTTTTGTTTTCAATGTTTGCACAAGTGGTGGAAAAATAGATATGTAGGCGGTGTTGAGTTTACACCCACAGGCCATGAAACGATCTCTCCACGCACCGTTTTTTCATTTCTACGCGTCTACTAGAACGACTCTGGTTGCTCTTTGAAAAGCCCTTGAAATATTGTCTCTCGCCTACCAGACTACTCTAAGACTAACAATCTCCAATTTGTTGGTTTGCATAAAAATCCGGATAGAAAGACCAACTTGTTATGTGTATTCAAGGTCATTTTGATCGGGTTTACGGATTAGCCTAACCATGGGGTACGGGTATTTAGACCATAGTCAAGAAAATCCGGATTACAAGTATCTGCTTGTGGTATACTGTGCAGGGGTTTCACTGTTGCTTCCCTCTCGTAACGAAGGAAGGCAGCCTCGTGCCTTGCCCCCACTACAAGTCAGTCACTGAGCTTGAACTTTCCAGCCCGAAAGAGGGGATTTTTTTCTGCAAATGGGGATGTAACATTAAAGGGTATAGTATAACAAAAAATTTGATTAACCATCAAACACCACACTGAGTCACTAAAGTGCAAAATAAATAAATGAATTGGACAAAAAAATATATAAAAAAAAACAAAAAAAAAAACCATTAAAAAAATATAAAAAATATACAAAGAACAATTAAAAAAGTATACAAAAAATCACACTGAAAAAATTACGAGCGATAAGAAAAAGACAATAGGCCTGTCAAGCCTGTCTATCTGCGATTGGTTGTGAACGCATCAATCATTGGAAAGTAAACCCCCATATATTCCAGCCCCACCAGAAAGAACTTGAAACAGCAAAATTAAAACATCCATCTAATTTACCGCAGAATTTACCTTCCCCACAATAAAAATATCATGTCCCCACCGCCTATCTTTATAAACGGGACCTTTGCTCAAACACACCCGTTTGATTGATTAATCGCACTGCCCGCAAGCCCTCGCACATGCGCGTCTGGAGACATCAAAACCCGCAGTGAACTGGCGTAGATTCCTTGGCGTATCGAAAAAAGATAAAGGCCCAGATATTTTTTTTTTGCTTGTTTATCTACTTCTTGTTGGTTATCGATCATATTTGCCCTTTTTCCACCTTCTTTCATTCTTGATTCGGGCACGATAAGCGTGGGACTTCCAGGATCAACTATTGAATTCCTAAACATTGAGCCCAAATAGATCAGTGTCTTTTTTTTTTTTTTTTTGATTCCAATATTCGTGATTCAGACACCTCCAACTATTCTTGCCGATAATCCAAGCGAGGCACTGACTGCAATTTCTCATAGATTTTTTTTTTTTTTACACAAAACAAATATCTTTTACCCACAAAAACACACAACATCCTAAAATTCGCCCCTAAACATGCAACCAAATATCGGCCCAGCGCCTACCGAACCACCCACGGCGTCAACACCACAGACCCGAAGAAAAAGAGGGCTCTCGTTGCGCTCACAGCTCCTCAACAAGGCATTGGCGAGCCTGATGAATCCGTTTGCGGTGCCGCAATCCACACAGCCCGAGGTGCCCTTGCTGACGCTTTCGCCCCGACTCGAAGAGTCCGAGCACGAACACGAACACCACCGTGAGCACGGGGAGTTTCCTGATCCCGTTGTACGGTCGGGCTCCGAACTGCCCCCGACGATTTACGTGGACCGGTCCGCAGCATCTCCTCGGCCACAGACCCCAGGCACACCAATTGTCTCCGACTACAAACGCCCCTATACTATCACCAACAATAGTTTATCGCTATCTTCAAGCCGCATACCTTCGAGAAGCTCGGCCACAAGTAGCGGTGAGGGAGAAGATCGTGAAGAAATTGACACTCCGCGTTCTCGTAGAATCTCCGCACGCCGGCGTGCCAGGGCTTCCTACCTTTCCTTCATCACGCGGCTTAAGCGTAAAATCATGGGAGATTCTGACCTAGACCACTCAGAAGCAGGAAGGGTGATCCCTCTCTGTATCGCCAAGGAAAGGGCAAACACCATATTCAATGATAAGTTCTATAATGCTCATCACAAAGGATACATCGACGAGCGCACTACGGATCCCTACTGTCCAAACACAATTACCTCGTCTCGGTATACGCTATACTCATTTCTTCCCAAACAGCTCAAAGCCCAGTTTTCAAAGTTGGCCAATTGCTACTTTATGGTGGTGGCAATCATGCAGATGATCCCATCCTGGTCCACAACGGGAAAATTTACTACCATTGTTCCATTGATGATTTTCATGTCCATTTCCATGGCCCGTGAGGCTTTAGATGATTGGAAACGTCATGGACATGATAAAGAGGAAAATAACAAGCTTACTCATATTCTCAAGGAGGATGCAGATTTGTCCCTGCTTGATACCCACCTGATCACAACCATCATCACGGAAACTATCCCTGTGCCTGCACTTGGCGTGGATCGCTCTTCTGTCTCGTCCATTGTTGACTTGAACAACGACGGCTTTCTGAACATGTCTTTGATGAACCGTTACAACATCAAACTGCATTCAGCTAAGTGGCAGGATGTGCAAGTTGGGGATATCTTGCACATCAAAGAAGACGAATGGATCCCTGCCGATATCGTGCTTTTGGCTGTAGAAAATGAGGGCACAGATGCTTACGTTGAAACAATGGCGCTTGACGGTGAAACTAACTTGAAAACCAGATCCCCACATCCCGAGCTTTCGAAACACGCGTCCAAGGTCACCCTGCTTAAGAATTTATCCTGTCTTATCACGGTAGAAGATCCAAACCCAGACTTATACAATTTCGAAGGCCAATTTAACTTTGATGGTCTGAATTATGCTTTAGGTCCCGAGAATGTGGCTTATAGAGGAAGCATTTTACGGAATACTCGGTCAGTTTTGGGTTTGGTGGTCTTTACCGGCGAAGAATCCAAAATTAGGATGAACAACGTGCGCAACCCACGTACCAAGGCACCAAAACTTCAAGGCAATATCAACTATATTGTTTTGTTCATGGTGGTGGTTGTGGTTTCACTTTCGGCCTTTTCATTGATGGCTCAGCGGTTGTTGTATGATCGTCATAAGGATAGAATGTGGTACACTTATCAAGAAGATGTCGGTGTTGCTGCCACTTTCATGGGATTTGTCATCATGTACAATACCCTTATTCCATTATCCCTTTATGTGACGATGGAAATTATCAAGGTGATGCAATTGCTTTTCCTTCAATTTGATATTGATATGTACCACGTGGAGACCAATACCCCAGCAGATGCTAAAACAGCAACAATCTTGGAAGAATTGGGCCAAGTCTCATATATTTTCAGTGATAAGACCGGAACGCTTACAGACAACAAAATGCTTTTCCGAAAGTTTAGCGTTTGCGGCACAAATTGGTTACATGAGGTAGATTTGATTGCCAAAGAAAAAAGTCGCCCGGATTCAGAAGACTATTTCTCCAAATTCTTTCAAAGCTCTCCAATTCACTCGCGAGAAAATTCACCAAGAAATAGCACGACATCAATCGTACGGCAAAGTATGGAACTTCCTACTCTCGATACCGAATCCACTTGGAAATCCCCAGCACAGCCACTCAGAATACAAGATGCCGCCAATTCTTTGTTTCTACTCAAGCATATTCAATCGCACCCTCAAACTCTTTTTTCCAAGAAGGTGACATTCTTTTTGATGAGTATTGCATTATGCCATACATGCCAGCCTCGTAAAGAAGAAAATGACATCAAGAATCTGTCCTCATACACTCTCGAAGACTTTAATCTTGAAGAGCCTACCGAGGCAGACACAGACTCAAATATCATTTACCAAGCGGCTTCTCCTGACGAATTAGCATTGGTCAACGCCGCAAGGGAATTGGGGTTCATTGTGCTTGACAAACAGCATAACCGTATTCAGCTTAAAACCTATCCAAATGGATTTGGGGCTCCACCAAAATACGAAGAGTATGAGATTTTAGATGTCATCGAGTTCACGTCCTCAAGAAAGAGGATGTCAATTGTGATCAGGTTTCCAGATTCAAGGATCGGAGTGTTTTGTAAGGGCGCAGATAACGTCATTCTAGAAAACCTCAAGAATGCTGAAATGGCTAAACAAAAAGCGCGAGAAATCACTCTTTCGTCTAATGACAGAAAGGTTTTGGAGGCAGAAGTTGTGCTTCAGTCTCGACTCTCGAACGAGTTAGAATCACGCAAATCTTTTGGATCACTAAGGTCCAGTATTGATTTGGCCCAAAGACTCGGGTCCATCGATGGCATGGTATTGAAGGAGAACCAAGATTTGAATAATATTGCAACGAAAGCTCGAGAGACCTTACATTCTCACCAAGCCAAGCGGTATAGTTTGGAAAGTTCTAATCAGGAGGTCAATCAAGGCTTTCTGTCTTTGATTCCAAGCGACAAAACTTTGGTGAATGAGGAATACATCATTGAGAAAACTTTGGAGCACATCGAGAGCTTCTCCACAGAGGGCTTGAGAACGTTGCTTTATTCCTTTAAGTGGGTGTCTAATGCAGAATATGAACAATGGGCCAGAGAATACAATGAAGCCAAAACCGCTTTATACGATAGAGCAGCCAAAGTCGAAAAAATAGGCTCGAAGATCGAAACCAACTTCCAATTACTCGGTGCAACAGCAATTGAGGATAAGTTGCAGGAAGGTGTGAGTGATGCTATCGAGAAATTGAGAAGAGCTGGAATTAAGATGTGGATGTTGACAGGAGATAAAAGAGAAACCGCAATCAATATTGGATACTCGTGCCGCCTCATCAAAGATTACTCCACCTTGATTGTTCTTACAATAGATGAAGGTTTGGAAAAAATGACCCAAAGAATTAAGACAGCATGCGAGGAGATTAACGCAGGGAGAATTGCACATAGTGTCGTTGTCATAGACGGTGCTACATTAAGTGAAATTCAAACAGACTCGACAATTTTCTCTATTTTTATCGAGTTATGTATCGAAGTTGATTCTGCTATATGTTGTCGCGCTTCGCCTTCGCAAAAAGCCGAGATGGTCGATTCGGTTCGAAAATTAAAACCAAAGGATGTCACGCTTGCTATAGGTGACGGAGCCAACGATATTGCTATGATACAGAGTGCTGATATAGGTGTGGGGATTACAGGAAAAGAAGGTCTACAAGCAGCACGTTCTTCAGACTATGCTATTGCCCAATTTCGATTCTTGCTCAAATTGCTCCTAGTCAATGGAAGGTACAATTACATCAGAACATCAAAGTTTGTTTTAAGTACATTCTACAAAGAGTTGATGTTCTATTTGACGCAATGCATCTATCAGAGATACACAATTTTCACAGGGTCGTCATTATATGAAAGTTGGTCGTTGTCCATGTTCAACACGCTCTTCACATCTTTGGCAGTGATTTGCATCGGTATGTTCGAAAAAGATTTGAAGCCAGCAACTCTTTTGGCAGTCCCTGAACTTTATTCAACTGGGCGGCTTTACCAAGCTTTTAACTTGAAAGTGTTCTTGTCATGGATGGTGCTTGCCACGATACAAAGTGTTGCAGTTTCCTTTTTGGCTTACGAAGCTTGGGGATTCAGCTCTCTCAAAGATAACACAACTCTTCCTCTAGGAACTGCAATGTTCTGGGCTTTGGTGATCGTTATCAATGCAAAAATACAGTTTTTGGAAACACATAATATTCAATGGCTTGCACCTGCATCTTTCTTCATTTCAGTTTTGGGATATGGCCTTTGGAACGTATTAATTATGTCATTGCACAGGGGTAAAGAACAACCGATTTTCTTTGTTGACTATGGTTTGCTTGAGTTTGGACGTGACTATACGTGGTGGGCCACAGTTTTGATGCTTTTTACCGTATTGCTTCTACTTGACCTTCTCATAAAAGTGATGAAATTTATATTTGCACCTAGTGATACCGAGATTTTTCAGTTGTTTGAGAAGGACCTTAACATGAGAAGAACCTTTGAGCAGAATGCCTTGACGGAATTGAAACAAGGATGGTTTTTTGCAAGAGATCCATCCACAACAAGAACCAAGTTTTTATCCCTCTTCAGGATTTTTGGCTATCATCATGATAGCAAACTTTCCGAGGCTGTACAAGATGAAAATCTTGGATCGGCAGTATATAGAAAGAGAGCAGGCACAAATCCGTTAGACACGGAGTTGCCACCAAGCTCTGATGGCTTTGCCACGAAGGAAGGGGATTTTGAGACCCCCGAGATGAATGGGTATGAGATCTTGCCTAGTGGTGCTAAAATGAAGGTGAGAAAGAATAGCGTCATTGCCAGAATCGGCAAGAGAATAAGGAGAGAAGGAAGTGATGATGACGATGTTGATGTGGACAAGATTCCTTGGCGACAGAATGAAAGATCTTGAGGAGCGCGAGAATAAGCCATAGATGAGGTGCTTTTTTTTGTTGCATCTTTTATTTCTTTTTACACAATTTGGTGTGTTATTTATTAAAGTTTATTGGGTTTGAATTAAAAAAAGTTACAGCCTGGATTTATTATTATTATTATTCACATTTTATTTTATTAAATATTAGGCAGAGAAAGTTCACCAGTCTAATTTTCAGAGAGCTTGAATGCAAAGGAAGCAAAAGTAGATGCAAGAATCAAAAAACAGATCATGTTAGGACCAAACTTATCGGCATACTCCGTCACCTTCTTTTCTCTGATAGCCAAGGTTCTGCGGATGTACTTATACGTAGCATAGGCCATGGTGAATAAGGCGGAAATGAAAAAACCAACCGAAGCAACCAAAGAACTCTTGTTTCCGTAGTTGATGAGCGTGGTTGCAGTGGCACCAAGGATCATGCCAATGGACAACCAACTCAAGAAGGTTCTTTCTGCTGCGAAGTAAACCTTTGGCTCGATTCTCACCGGAACGCAAATGACCTTGCCCTTAGGCAACTTCGAACGGAAGGTACTGTTCAAGTCAAAGTTGGTACCGGGCTTGATGGTAAAGGTACGGTCATCGTTGAAGTAGTGGAGGAACTTTCCATACAAACCAGCAAAGAAGTCAGCCACCGGAGAATCGGTTTTTCTGGATCCGAAAGACGAAGGCAACAACAAAGGCGAGTTTTCATCGAGGTCTTCCTCCAATGGGTTGATGTCGTTGGAAAAGTGTACGCTGGAGTATCTTCTTCCGAAGTCGTCGCCCATCAACTCCTCTTCGTCAAGATCCTCACCAGACGAAGAAGACTTGGACTTGTTTTGCTGTCTGAGAATACCGTAATCTTGCTCAATCTTGGGCTTTCTAATGTCAACGTCCATCTGTGGGTACCAGAAAGGCAACAAGGAGACTCTGTCGGTCAACAAGGTGGCACCACCATGGATGAACTTGGAGTATTTGGGCACGGCCTCCACGAGGTGCGATGTAACCAACTCCCGGACCCAGACTGGGGGTTCTTGGCCCATTTGTGTCTGCAACTTCACCTCCAAAACAGCGTAGGGGAATCTGCACACGTCCTTTTCAGGCAATTGCGAGAATGGGTAGTCAACACCGATATCCATTCTTCTCCAGTTGCCATTGGTTCTGTCGTGGCCATCAAAGTTGTCCTCTCTGACCATGGTCAACTCGGTATCCAAGGAAATTCTAACCCTAGCATCTCCAGGCAACTGGAACGCAGTTCTGTTGTAGAACGATCTCATGACGGGTCTAAACTTGTGCTTGAGAACAGAATATTGCACTTCCTTGGCCAAGGCCTCCAAATTGTCGATTTCCTTCAACGACTTCTTGCCATCTTTTCTGGCCTTTTCAAAAGCCTGGCTGGCGGTGAATTCTCCGCGCAAGAAAGAGTTGACCTTGTTTTCCTTCAAGGCAAATCTGGCCTTGACAGACTTCTCTCCTGTCCAGTCCTCTCTGTGGGTTTTTCTCTCGACAAAAATCTGGTCAGACTTCATACCACCGTACCATCTCAATCTGATGGCCTCGGCACCTTCGTCCTTTCTTAATCTACCATAGTACAAGTCCATGTCCTTGTTGTCGAAGTAGATGGAGGTGATGGCAGCATCCTCTTGGTCAAATTCCTTGTCCGCGTTGAAAACCAACACTGGCAAGTGTTTCAAGATAATCAACTTCAACTCGGTGATGTTGTCTGGGTGCACCCAGTACTTGGTGGTTTGTCTGACGAAATTCTGTTGCGATCCACCAGCAGAGGAGTCTCCCTTGACTGGGTTACCTCTGGTTCTGACCAAGTCATACAATTTGGACAACTTGACAATCAATTGGTCGTAGTTGTCCTTGTAGAAAGGCTTGGCGTTCAATCTCACCTGGAAAATAGGCTTCAACGCAAACTTGGTGGTCTTGTCGTGTTTCTTCAAGATTTTCTGGAATCCAGTGTAGTTCAATCTGGTGAACCTGGCCAAGTCGTGAACATCGGCAATAATGTCAGATAATTCATCCTCCAACTCATCGAAGTCCAGCTCCAGAGGCTTATTGGTGACGTTGGGGTTTTTCAACGCATCCACCACCTCGTAGACGTACTTCTCGGCATCCTTAATACGACGGTTGACCTCGGTATTTTTCACCTTGGTGAAGGAGTACACTTTATCCAATTCCGTCTCCAACGCGGCCAAGAAATCCTCCTCAAGCTCATTGGTCCATTCGTAGTCATGGTCCTTCAAGTTTTTCTTGAGCTGGTGCTTTAAGTCATCGTAGGCAATGTAGTAGAAACTGTAGTTTTTGATGAGAGCCTTTCTCAAGTGCTCACCGAACTTCATTGTGGGCCAAACAAAGTGTCAGAAGCAGAACTAAAACAAGATTAGTGGAGAATCAGCAAGAATAAAAAAAAAAAAGAAAGAAACGCTGAAGTTCTTTTTGTGACTGCCACTAGGTGTGTGTTCGAGCTCTTGTACCGAGATTGAGCAAAGTGAACGAAATTTATGTATATATATTATTCCTGCCCCAAGAAACCTCAATAGATTAGGTGGGTCCGGGTTGTCGCAGTGGGCCACGTGCGAACGGTTGCTGATGCAGGGAAATAATTAATCGAGGAAATTGAGGAAGGTAGGAAAAGACGGGGCCAAAAGTAGAAAGAAAAAACACCACGGTGGATCAAGGGGCACCTTTTATATATATTTGCAAAAGAGGGGTTCTTGTTTTGTGGCATGACCATTTAAGAAAAAAAAAAAGAAATTATAAGAAGTTATACTGTTTATTGTGAATGCTTGCCTGACTAGAGGAAGATTAAACGTGGAAGACGCCGGTCGAATTACGAATAAGTGCGTTGAAGGAAGGCAGCGCGCAAGCTGTCATTTTGTCAATTGTATAGAAGTTTGGCGCGAAGACTTTGGCTTGCGTACAGGCGGCCGGCATGGACGTGAATGGAAAAGGAAACAGTGCAAGTGTAATTTGAGAAGATGTGTGCGATTGTTTTACTGCAAAAGGAGTCAAAAGTTGGATATTTTCAATTGTTTTAAAAGTGAATCCATCCATGGGTTGAAAAAAAGAAAGAAGAGTATATAAAAGGGTAAAAAAAGGTCGTACCCGGATTCGAACCGGGGTTGTTCGGATCAAAACCGAAAGTGATAACCACTACACTATACAACCTTGTGTATATCACTGGGGAATGTCTGGTACAACAGGTCACACCAGGACAGAGGGTATTATTGTAGAATGTGATGAGCTAGTTCTTTTTCCAAATATAGCAAAATAGATTGTTTGATATGGACATCGCGAATGCTTAAAGGCTATATACAGAAGATTTCAACCTTCTGAGTCAGAAATTGTGGAGTATTTGGCTGTTTTGGTTTAGGGCTCGGGAGAGCTGGGGCTTTCAATACTCAGTACACTAATCAGACGTGTTGCAGGGTTTTCTCTATATACTATATAGTTTTTGGGTCGTTTTTATAGCGGCTTCCTGTAATACAATTGTTTCTTTAAAAGAAAAAAGGTATAGATATCCTTCCAATGTGAAAAAACTATCGAGTGGCCGAAACCTCGAGATTTAAAAGCATTGCAGCACTTCAATTTGGGGATTTATGTCCTGTTCATGAAGCAAAGAATTCGGTACCTCGATAGAAATGTCAATGTTGTATAGCAGGGTTTGAGGAGGACAATTCAAGTCATGTTTATATTGACTGTTTTTTGCGTAACACAACAAACATCTGGTGGAATATCTTATACGTCGAAACGCCGATACATTAAATTCAATATTGACCATTATAAAATACCTATGAAGCATTGTGCAACCTTAACAATACACCGGGTGTATAGCCTTAGATGCCGAGAGGTATTCTTTAAAAACAAAATAGAGAGGAATAGCCCTACATCCTTTAATGCACAGGCAGTTGAAGAATGTTGTGGGTCATAGCACGAGAAAACGATTTGACGCAACCTACACAACGATTACGGTAAGGAGGAGGTCGAGGGCTGCGGAGTCAGAAGCTTTCAATACCCCATACCCTTATCACGTCCTGTAATACGAATTGTTTCTTTAAAAAAAAAAAGACGTTTTGCGGGATTTCTCTATAGAGTATATATTTTAGGCAGTAAATTGGGCGTCCTGTAAAGGAATTGTTTCTTTTAAAAAAAAAATAGAAGAGGTTTTTTTCAAGCCAATGGTAGTGCGTAATTGCATTATCTTATTGAATGTTTACTGGGTGGGTCCCGAGAGTGTTTGGAAAAGACCACGAAAAAAAGTTTATTAATTTTCACAAGTTTCTTCCTGTGGCCCTTCTGGCCCTGTTTCGGAGGTAAAGGATGTTCAAGTTAGATTGATGCGTTCACAAAGGTAGTACACTTTATAACTGATATCTCTGCAAAGAGTCTCGTGACCTTTTAATGTCTCGCTAGAAGATTCCTAAGAGGGGACACCATTTCAATATAACCTGTTCGAAATACCCGAGTTGAGTACCATCTTGTCTTTTGTTATCGGAAAAAGCCTCTTCAGATATTATTGAAATGAGTTTTTTATTCAATTTCTTGTGCTTCGTTATCTGGGTAATTATTCCCAACGGGATTTTCCCTTCACTGGTTAATCCGCCAAAAGTGCGCATCTTATGAGGTTGGTATTGAGGGTGGCCGGTTCAGGTAGTGAGAAGAAAAAATAACAGGTCTTCGAACATTCTTAACCATCACATCTTACGAGATTAGAAAAACAGGTACGATTCAACAAAATTCGCTGTAATTTTCCCCAGATTGTGAATATACGGTGTCTTGCTATATCGGACATCGGCCAAGAATTCCTATTACTGTATATCAAGGCACCTAGTCGCTTTTTTCTCCTCTTGTTTCGGTCAATTTCGGCCTTGGCACGCTTTCCTAAACGGGAAGCACCCACTTGTTGAAACATCAGGATGATTCTGAAGAAAAGTCCATACTTTTTTGGAAAATATAATTTTTTTGACCTTTTTAATGTTAGAGATTTCACCTAGACTAAACGGCACCTGGCAAATTTACTGGTCGTGTTTTTCTACCTTTCTCTCGCGCATTTGTTATGTGCTCTGAGCTGGTTCACTGAGAAGAATCGACCGGTTGTCTTGTTCGCCCCACTGAAACAAAAAAAACAAAAAAAAAAGATACATTCAAAAAGCTTCCCTTTTTCTTTTAAATCTTTTTCTCCCTCTTCTTTCATGCTCTCTCATTTATTTGAACTATTGCCCGACTCAACACCCACCTCAGCAATCGCATTCAAACATAAGACCTGCACAAGACCCGAGCAACAGCCGTTCTTCTGCGTAATGCCGCACCGAAATATGCATGGTTATAATTGCTATCACGGTTGCGTCATGGGAAAAAAAGTCATTCGAGCAACGTATTTTCCACATCTGAAGCCGAATACACTTCTTCTTCTTTTCTGGATTAAATCAAACCAACTTTCTTTTTTTTTTTTGCTTTTTTGAGTCTACTAAGCAATTGCTCCTATTTCTCTTCAGTTGCCTTGCTAGACATCAGATATAAGAGATTTTATTGAAGCCCCATCTAGGTCCATATTACTGTTAGCTGGATATCACACTATTCACAAAGAAACAGTCGAAAGGCAAAAACACAAGCACAGAAGCCAAAAAAAGCACAAAAGCAAAATCCAATCACTCAATCCACAAACACCCACATAGCACAATGTCGTACCGTCCGCCCCAAGAAGCTCCTCAGGATTACGAAAACCAGCAACAGGGCCCTTTCGCAGACAAGCCCCAGGGCCTGGAAAATTACGACGAAGCTTTCAAAATCCAAAAACCAAAATTCAACGACATTATCTTTGGCGTGTTCTTCCTCTTGGTGTTGGCCGGGTTTGTGGCCATTTCGGGAATCACGCTCAATGCCATGAGACATACTTACGCCATACAAGGTGGCTCTATATATAGTTCGCTGAGCAAGTTTACCTTCAACCTGAACACTGCAGCGTTATTTGGGTTTGTGGTTGCCATTTCGGTGGTGTTGTCGTTTTTACTTATTGTGTTGGCCCGGCTCCATGCCCGTTTTTTCATCACCTCGGGCCTTATTTTGAACGTGATCCTCGGCTTGGGTACTGCCATCTACTACTTCACCCAACACTACTATGCTCCTGCCATTGTGTTCCTTGTGTTCACCCTCATTACCGCCTGGACATACTGGTCATGTAGATCGCGCATCCCGTTCAGCGCCACTGTGCTTGAAATCACAATTGACGTGATGAAACGTTACAAGTCCACGGTGTTGACGTCATTTCTTGGCATCGTGGCCTCCGGTGCGTTTTCGGCGTTTTTCCTGATGGTGGTTGTCGCCACTTACATCAAGTATTCCCCCGACAGCACCAACCCGGGATGTAAGCTTGATGGCGGCTCGTGTTCCAAGGGAAAGTTGATCGGCGTGTTGGTATTTGTGTTTTTTGCAGGCTACTACATCTCCGAGGTGTTCAAGAACATCATTCACGTGACAATTGCCGGTGTTTACGGAACATGGTACTACTTGGCCAACTCCGACCAGGGCGAACCCAAGTACCCCGCTTTGGGTGCGTTTAAGCGTGCCATGACGTACTGTTTTGGCTCCATTTGTTTCGGGTCTTTGATTGTTTCCATCATTCAATTAATCCGCGGCTTGGTACAGATTTTGCGTAACAATGCCTTTGGAGACGGTGACATCTGTGCCGGTTGTGGTTACCTTATCTTGGACATTATCATCAGTATCATCGAATGGATGGTGCGTTACTTCAACCACTACGCATACATCTACATTGCTCTTTACGGTAAGAACTACATCACCTCGGCAAAGGAGACCTTCCAATTGATCAGGTTCAAGGGAATGGATGCGTTGATCAATGACTGTTTTGTCAACACCTCCATCCAACTCTACTCGATTTTTGTTGCCTACGTTTCTGCACTTTTCGCCTACTTGTTCTTGAAGTTCACTAAGCCTGAGTACAACTCGGACGGTGGCTACTACACGCCTGTTTTGGCCTTCACCTTTATTATTGCTGGCCAGATCACTCGTGTGTCGTTGACGGTGATTGAATCTGGTATCTCTACCTTCTTCGTTGCCTTGGCAAGAGACCCCGAAGTGTTCCAGATGACGAACAGAGACCGTTTCGACGAGATCTTCCGCAATTACCCCCAAGTGCTTGAAAAGATCTTCTCCAAGGATGATCAACAGCGTATGCAGCAGCAACAACAACAGCAAGACTCCCCATATTACCAACAAGCTCCGCAACATGGCCGTTATTAATTGAATGCTTGATATATATTGAGGCGATTCCCCGGGGTGTTTTTGTTGGAAGAAACATTATATGTGAGGTTATCATAAATCCGTCGAATTGAACTGATTTTGCTCGAAGTTAATACACTTGATTTTTCTCAATGCATGAATGTTTTCTATTCACAATTGGTTCTTTGTATGCGATTTGAGGGATTAAAAAGGAAATGTGGTAGCGGCTTCTTCACTATAATAAACATAACCAAAAAGGGATCAAATATAACTAATGATTTAAAAACTCCAATCGAGGAGCTTTACCATATGAGAAGACCGCAAGTAGAGAGAGCTCTTGTTTCTCAAGATATTTGGCAACGAGGAAATACATACTCTTTACATCAATGGAGTCAGTGACTAGCAGACAGGATAATCACCAACTGGAGACCTTTGAACAACCATGAAATTCATGAGGATCATAAAACCTTTCCAATTTTGGTTTACTCAATTAAGCTTTTCACTAGAAAACGGCCAGTCCATTATCTAATGTTAGCAAGGGTTTGAACCAAAATGCAATAAAACATTCTTGAACAAGCACATGGTACTTGAATATTCTGAGTTTTTCATAAAGTAATACGTGGGAAAATTAAAATATGGAGACATCAAGATTCTTCTCTTGGCATATTAACTAACATGTTGTAGTATCCTCATTCCTGGGAATCACAAGGCATATATGAAGACAAGCAGTGTATAGGTAAAAGGTTTATGGTAAATCACCCTAAAAAACCCAGGGGTTTTCCATTCTCAACCAAATTTCCAGCCTTTTTCTTCATTTATTTACTGTTCTTTTTAATTTGAATCTTTTGACTTCAATCTTATCGTCTTTATTACCAGCTTTGTTCTCCAAGTAGTATGCGTAAATGTTTACCCTACTTCCACAATATGAGTCTCGGTTGACGCATCCAAATCCGTAGCCAAATTAAGAAATGCCGCAAACGTAAACTTCAATTTAGCCACCTCAATGTCAAGAATCACAGATTCAGCTTCAGTCTCCTTAAAGGTGTCCAACATCACCACCAATTCTTGGAAACACCCATATAGTGAGAAGACTCTTGCTGAAAACCCAGGCAACTTGGTTTCAGGTAGGCCGTCTTCACCATAAAGCGCAAGAATGGCGATTTTGAGTGACGTGAGGTCAAGAAGAATCTTCGCTACTTCAGAATCCCTTGCACTATCTTGATCTGCCCTATTTGTAGGAAGATTGCCCTCTTGCATGCGTAACTTATGCTCAAATCGCAAGTAGTGTTCCATCATTCCAAAAAGATACGAAGTCCGTGCCCATTGATCAAAGAGCTCAAAGTTATAGAAGTTGCCTTCTTCCGTTAGGGCGCGTGCTTGGATTCTCATGTGAACAAACCTCATTTTGAGTGGATTATATCTGGAGTTGAACATTTGAATGTCAAATCCGGTATCGGTGGTGAAATGACGCAATTCACGGGTGAACTCGGCAATTTTGTTGTATAATGCCAATGCAAGTGGCTTATCTTCGGGGAAGTAGTTTTCGTTCCCGGAAAAAAGTGATTTTAAGAGTGGCTTGTCGCCATAAACATCATAGTCATAGTCATAGTCTTCGGAATCGGAATCGACATCTTCATCCTGTCTTTTTATCCGGGACTGGGTGTTTTTTCTTGGAGTGGGGTATTTTGGGGTTGGCACTGGGATTTTGGTACTGGGTGTAGAGTTTTCCAAGAAGTAACCAAAATGTAAGTGATATGAAAAGCTTGGTAGGGTGACCATTAAAAGTATAACTATTGAAGGATGGATTCTCATATTTTGGTTTGGATGTTTTGTCTTTGTGATTTCGTAGGAGAAGGGTTATGTTTGTATTTATAGCTGCTTGTATCACCAGAAAAGGGAAGTTTTCGGGGTTGATTGTTTGGACGCTGGGATGAATAATTGGGATTCTTCAGTATATGAATCTCTACAACACACCCAGTTTTTCTTATGCAAAACAAACGAGTAAAGAATATCGTTTCCCTGCTTTAAGCTTGATGTTGGAGGTTCAAATTTCTTTGCTGGTTTACAATTTGGTGACTGCACTTGTGTTTGTTGAAATACCTCATATACATTGTGCAATTTTGAGTCGAGCAGATTTCCATTGTTTAGAAATGAGCAATTCTTGCCCGGGCCTCGACTTCCAGGGCTTTTTATGCCGAAGTTTGTTTGGGGTGGATTTTGAGAAGATATTCATAGAAAAGGATCTGGGATCTGGGAGGTCTGTGAAAATGCCACGTTCATGTTATACAATTGTTTTTCCGGTGGTGACTAGGGATAGTGTGTGGAAAGAAAGTCAGATCAATTGGAAAGAAATAAAGTTGGAAAAAAACAATGAAGAAAAAAGAGAGATTGGATTTGTGCATTGAGAAGTTTCATGATTACAAAACCGGAACCATTGTTTTTCTATTATCTTTGGATACACTGAATGGCACCCTGTAATTTATGGACTCGTGAATGTTCTCCTCGAAACAAAGGGTTAGAGAAATTGCAGAGGAATAATGAGGAAAAAATGGGACACGTTTTAAATGTGAAGGGGTTGGACCTCCAAAATAACTTACCCCAGCCTACTGGACTTCTAAAATATACTGCCCCAAAGACTCTCTTGGGAGAAAAAACGAGACTGGGCAAAATAGAACCACACGCGGATTTGGTATACAGAAAATAACAAGCACCCATTGTAATATCAATTCGCTTGTTTCTCACAAATACTATGGTTAAATTTCATACCACCCATATTTCAGGACTGTCAGGTGCTAGATATCCCCGAGTTTCAGATATGCATGGTCGAGGCAACCTTTGGGTTGATGCTTATCTGGAATTGTTGGATTAAATTTCTGTAAGTTTATACAGCCAGATTCTTCCTTGTCTGATATGTAATTTCCACGAAATGATGCCGATGAAAGGATGCCCAAACATAGGGACTTTTCAATTTAGCTCCAACAACTAGAAAGTTGCCTTTTTTTTTTTTTATTATAAGTATATGTTCTTCAGGACTCATTCACCGGACAAGACTTAACCCCGTTATAGTGGGCCAACCCCGCGAGATTTAGCTTCCATCTCATCATTGGCAAAGCTGCACCAAGAACATTCAACCGGGGAAAAATAGATACCATGGACCCTAGAAACTCATCAAACACTAGAAATATGCACCTTCTCCCAATAAACCGCCCTCTCAATTATCAATCCCATAAATGGAAGCCAGTTCATATATTGCACCACTATGGTGTATTTCAGACGCACACCGGTCCCTAATACTCCCAGACTCCCACTTACATGATTGCAAACCACCCCAAAAAACCCAAAAAACCCAACCAACCCATTCCCTCTCTATATCCAAAGGTAAAGTACCCCCTCAAAAAAACACATATCCTAGAAACCGAAATATAGCGATCCAACTTGGTTTTAGGCCCGTCCTGCACACACGGGGGAATTACCGGAGACAATGTGCCCAACCGTCTAACTAAAACACACCCGAGTCTCAATCCTCAATACTTCCATACAAACAGATAAGCACCCAAGCCACAGGGATTGCCGGTCGTAATTACACCATATCGTTCCCGAAAAAGCAATTGTCCAATCGCCGCCATGCTCACGCTTTTGATTGGGGATCTTTTCATCCCCGAGCGAGTCACGGAAATCCCCGCCAAATTCCGCAAACTCTTATCTCCGAACGCCCCTGCCGTGCCTTCAAACGCCAAAATCTCCCAAGTCTTGTGCTTGGGTAACATCACGCAGCTGGCCAGCACGTTGAAGTTTCTCTACGAGCTTTCCCCGTTTTTCACCGCCGTCAGAGGCGAATTTGACGACCTTCACATCGTCAGCCAACAACTCGCGTTGCTTGAGGGCAAATCGGACCCTTCGCTCCCTCTTTATAAGGTGGTGACCGCGGACAATTTCCGTGTAGGCTTTACGCTGGGGTCCCAGATTGTTCCCCGGAATGATCCTTTGCTGCTTCTTGCGTTTGCTCGAGAAATTGACGTTGATATCTTGGTCTGGGGTGGAACCCACCGTGTGGAGGCATATACGCTCGACGGCAAGTTTTTCATCAACCCAGGAAGCGCCACGGGTGCTTTCAACATGGACTGGCCCGACTTGGACGACTTGGACGACGAAGACGACGAAGAAAGTGGCGGCGAATCCCGTCAAAATGACCCAGACACCTCCCCTGCACCTATCCCCGACTCTGAAGAAGGTAAATCTGGGTCTGGAAACCGGGAAACGCCCGCAAATGAGCCGGAATCTTCTCAAAACGAAAAGGCTACTCCTGGAGAGCACAATAACGAGTCCTCTGCCGGCGACGAGGAGCCTGAGTTCGATCCTACCCACTTAGCATCGAGTCTCCCGTCCTTCTGTCTTTTAGACACCAACAGTTCACGGTGTACTCTCTATATCTATACTTATGTGAATGGAGAGGTGAAGGTAGACAAGGTGATGTACCTGAAACAATAATTTGGTGGTTTGCATGTTAATGGGGTTATCAACTGGGGGATATATTCTAGCAGACCGTTTCAAGATTTGCAAGCAAACGTTTCCTATTAAAAATGGCCATTCGGGGCTAAAGTGGATCAGTATTATGGGTATAATTTCGGATAGGTGAATATGGGCGTTTGATTCCTGGAGAATGGCAAACGTGGCATGGCTTAAATGCATCGGTTGTGGGCAGCTGCAGGTCATTTTTGGCATCAATAAAAGCACGGGATATGTTGCCAGAATCGAAAAGTTTGAGCAATCGAGGAGACAGACATTGGGTGGTGGTGTTAGTGGCGTATAGCTTGCAGAAACAAGGAAGCTTCTGTTTGGAAACCAGCCACTTTATGTTCCTATTTCCTTGGAATATTTGGTTCTGACAAAATCTGGGTGGGCAATTCTGAAAACTGCCCCATGACGGAATGGACCCCAGCATGCCTTGCAGCTTTCTATTTGGTGGTCTGAGACTTGGATCCACTAAGGCATTTGTTTCTAGAATTGCCCACTCTGTGTTCTTGGAAATTGATGGTTGATGCAATGGGATCAAAGGTCCTCCTATAGGTTGCCGTCTATATGAAACCATACCATTCCATGAAACGGTGTGTCAAGTCCTTCGCCCCCATTATTGTACTTGCTTGTCCTGTCATTTGCATTCACATTCTAGTCACGCTTCCTCGTGAATTAGAGAATATCTGTGAAGCTTAACTTGGTTCTGGGGGAATGTGCATGCCAAATAAAAAAAGGGTAGGTGTAAATATACCATCCAGATTTATTCAGCAGAATCATACTTCACAGCAGGGCGGGAACTTCAGTTCAGTAAAAGTGGAGTAATGTAGTGGGGGTGTATTTTCTGAAGGGTGGATGTTCACTCCAAACTGGTATTTTCCAGTATCATGTATTTGATCGAGGATATATATTACAGGAAGTATAAACTTCTCTTTTGGAGGAAAATGCTTTCGTGGTTGACTTTCTGGATATTAATTGCATGGCGGTTTCTTCAATCCAAGATCCAATCTGCGTTCTCTTGTTCTTCGTTTCCATATTTCTCTAATCCACTATTCCATATACTCACATCCTGGAGAGAAACCTCGATATAAGGTTATACCAAACAACAACATAATCACCGTGGCCAAACATTTACCGAGGACGTAATCGAAGAGCTTTTCACTACTACGAATAAATATATAATATTATGGGAACTTGCCATACGGAGAGAACCCCCACGTCAGTGGCCCGCTACATATTCCCGGTCGCCGAAGCATGTATGCAATTGATATGCTATATATTAAGAATCTTCTTCTTTACCACCGCCATGTGCCATTCCACGAGGAAATCGACAACGTTTCATCATTTCCGCCCCTTGGTTGAGGTATCCCAGCCAGAAGAAAGCATGGACGCCACCTCGATATGCATGCTGGAACCGTACCCCACCCAACTACGCTTGCACGGACGAATAATGCAAAACAAACTCCTTGCGGATCTTTTCCCAGTTGTGGGGGTCGAAAAACACGTACACCCCACGCTCCACGTCGGGACTTATGAGCACGGGCTCTACGTTACTGTCTTTGGTCAACCACACCTGGATATCTCTATGATAACGCCAGTTTCTGAGCACAAGCTCCCGCGCAGCATACTCCTGGAGCGTGTCGCGGGGCTTGGTATAGAAAATGTAGAAGAGGGTTTCGTCCAGAAACGACAGAATCTTACTGTCACAGGGTTCTGGTTTGGGCACGACGTTTTTCTCTAGTATCACGTCGGGAGGGTAAAGTAGGGCTCAACTTCCGACCGCGACGTTTCCTGCCAAGGAGACGCAAGATTCTTTAAGATCTGCGCGTCTTCCGAAAGATCTACTCCCATGAGCGCCAAGTTTTGCCCTATGGCAAACGTAGCCTGGTCGTTTTCTTCGGGCCGAACGAGCGACGCGAGCCCACCCAACCCAAACCTGGACATCGGCGGTACATTTTGCTCGGCTGGGGTGCCTGTGTTGCTGGGTGTCTGGGTAGCCAATTTGGCGGCATTTGATCCTTGCGGCGTCATGGAAGTGCCGGTTATATTGTTGGCTGAAGTGTTCTGTAGGCCTGGGGGAAGAACCGACATTCTGCAAGAGATTTCAGAGGCTTTTCTGCAGACAAAAATTCGTCTTCAAGGGAGTTATTTGTTTTTGAGAACTGGTATTGTAGAAAACAGCGAGATTGCAGTATACAAAAGGCCTGGGAGTGGAGTATAGCCTGGGGTGAAATATCTTTCGTTCTTTTAGTGGTAAGATCCTTGACTCCAGGTAGAACATGGGTTGCGCACGTCGCGGAGCGGGTGCAGTCACGTGCGCGGTCACGTGCAAGTAAAAGAGGATAAACGTGGCTGGGAAATAGCGGGGAACTGATAATTTTTGGGGTTGTTTTGGCTGGGGTTTTCATTTTGGGGAAACAGTTTGAGTTTCGCCACTTAAATTGTTGGTTGGTGGGGGCTTTCTCAAAATAGACCCTGCTTGTTATGAGATCAGTGGTGAGGGATGACGGACCAGTATTAATGATACAATGGTGATGAGGGAACATGAAGGTATGGAAGTCCGATTCTTGCCTTTTTGGTATTTTGAGTAGATTACGTATATGTTCTCTTGGATCTTCCGATGATCGCATGTTGAATAAGTGTGGGAACTGAGGTAGTGTATTAGTGAAGGTCAATGTGTTTTGGGACAGCGTATTTCCAAAGTTTATAATGGTGGTCGTTTTTTATGACTTCGTAAAGGCAATTTTTGTATGTTTTAGATGAATCATGACCACAGGCTTGGTTAAAACAGACTTGCTATACCAGGTTATAATAGACTTGTTGCGGGTGCAAATTTGAGCCTGCTTACCGATATGGTTCACCCACGGAATTCACAGTCAGTCACTTTTTCATAAATGGATAATCCCAGTAATTATCATTATAAATGCATTTCATGATGAAGAATAGTTTCCACGGGAACATCTTCATGAATGTTTGTATTGCTTTGTGGGAAATGCCTCAAACATGATTCTTATGAAAATTGCTACCTCAGATGCGAATGCAGAATAAAGGTGGAGTTTTGGTTTATACCTGTAACAAATAACGCAAAACAATATCTCACCCAATGCTTCCGGTCATATTTAGAAAGAATAACACAAGACAATGGCTCTGATTCAATGCTTCATTCTGTCCAGGTAGATGGCTCCCATAGACCGTGAGGTGCTCAGGTACTATTAAGCTAGCTGGCGTAGTAAATCTAATACGTATGATTAACTTTGGAGCCGAGCTCGGTAAAATTCTGGTGCAGCAGAATATTTTCAGGAATGTTGGCTTTAGTTTCTGAAAAACGCAACTCTCAAGGGAAGTCCAGGTTAAAGCAGATAAAAAACGTGTCGGATGAAATAGCATAAGAAACGCCCAAGCATGTCGAGCATCTCCAAATACCTTGGAAGCTTAATCCCTCCTGACTGCTCATGCTCGTCTTCACCCTGTTGTTGTAAATTTTGACCTCAACCGGGTGATCAAATGGAGGGGATTTCATTTGAGCGTGGCCCGATTGTATTGGCCAAGAAACAGCCAAGAATGGACAAAACTTCGGGACTCCGTTGCTTGACAAGTTACATAATGACTAAAACATGTCTAATTCATCTTCTTCATTTTGAATCAGCGTCTCTTCGCCCAATCCGTTTTTGAGGCTTCAATAACATTCATAAGCAAGTAGACCACTGATAAAGCCATTACCCACAAATTATCTCAGACTAGAAGAGTACGCTTATCTGAACCGGCGAAACTTTAAATAACTTAAAAAGCTTTAGGACCGGCCCAGAAAAGGTCTTTGGTCGCATTATCATTATACTTTTTTCAACACTGCTTCTTTTAACACCCAGTCCGTGACAACCTTTTGTAGTTCCCCAGTGCTCGGCTCTTCTCAAACTGGATCGCATCATTTGCTCATAATAGTCAAGGTTTGGAATTAAACTACGGCCACTAGCCAAACACTTCACCCTCATGATATCAATACTAGGAAACACAAAATGGGGATTAACTTTCAGGGCAAGTTAAACATGACCAATAGATGAATTTGCTCGAGCCCCACACATTATGAATGAAAGAACATGCACATGGCAGAAAGTGAAGATAGCATTCCAGTTTGGGAATAGAGCCGCGGGTGCTGCTTCTCTTGTAGCTCTCTTACGAAAGAGTAGCACTCGGCAGATCAACGACCGAGCATGATACTTCCTGTGTGGGCAAGCAGGAAGTGTAGGAAAGAATAAGTGATCAGTCCTTTCCATTCAGAATTGGTTTTCTTCAAGATCTAAGATAAAGAAAATGAAAAAAAGAATGAAAAGAAAAAAACCGAGATGACACTCTAACTCAAATCAATAAACATAAAAACAACCCCTGCTCTTCCTGTCTATCTCCGCGTTGCCGCCCTTTCTACCCGTCAATTAGTCATCACGGACTTAACACTGCAAACAGTAACTGGACTACGTTTTCAGGTTCCCTTTTCGTGCGGCTTAGATGGTTCGGGTAGGAATGCTCAGAGTGTGTGGGGTCCATCACCAAGAAAAAGTGGGGAAATGTCATGCTGTGCCCATCAGAAAGGACCGCTTTGGTTGAAATGCTTCAAACTGGCCCATTTCCCATGCAAAGTTAATACGCTTATATCGCCAGGACACCGAAACCCGAACAGTCCCAACTCCAATAAAAACAAAAACATCAGATAATAAAAAATCCTGTTAAGATAGTCGGGGAGTTACCCCGGATAAACCTGGGCTGGTGGTGAGCCCTGGGCCTCGGCCGATGAATCCGCACCCTTCTCCAGCTGCTTTATCGCCGAAGGTTAAGAGCGCAGAAACTCTTTTTCCCCCTTGGGCAGCCAGTGCGTAGATTATGGAAAGGAGCAACAACTAATCACCCCGGGCCCAGTTTAAATAGCTATGTCAATCTTTTTTTTCTTGTGAGAAGGAAAGTTTTTTTGGCGATCCTCTTTTGTACACGGTTCTGTTGTGTAGCCGATTTTAGCGTGTGTTGTACTTTTACCCTTTTTCACCTCGGGGCTTCGAATTTTTGCCACCTTCGTTTCGACTACAGGGATTTTTCTTTTTCTTTGGTGATTTTTTTTTTGTTGGTTTTTTTTGGCGGTTTTTTTCTTGATGATCAAGCTGCCGTTTTCCCGCAAGCAAAAAAGCTCTGCTAGTGAACAGCAAAGAAGCTCCGCTAATGAAGGGCGCCAGTCGCTAATGTTAGGGGGCAGCCGCAGGAGTGGGTTTTTTTCCCACCGAAAAGGCGGCTCCAGTGACGGTTCGAGTGTGGTCTCCAGTGTGGGCTCGAGTGAGGGCTCCCTTGCGGGCTCGTCCACTGAGCCTATGCGAGGAACCCTATTTTCCCCCAGAAGCGGGAGGGGGCCAAATTCAAGCAGTTTCAGAAATGTCTCAGATGTTGTATATACTTCATATGGTTCAAACGGTTCATATCCATACGGTTCATATGGTTCATATGATTCATATGATTCATATGGTTCATATGGTCGACATGATACAATTTCTCTGAATGCTTCAACTTCTTCAAATGCGTCAAATGCGTCAAACGCTTCAACTGCTTCAAACACTATAAATGGTTCAAACACTATAAATGGTGCAAATCCTTCAAATCCTCCAAATCCTGCAAATGCTGCAAACCCCCCAAATCCCCCAACCCCTAATGGGCCTGGGTGGGGATCGCGCGCCTTCGGAGAATATATTCCGTGCGCCCAAATGTCGTTTGGTAATTCCGGCAGCCAGTCCAGCTCAGAATCCTCCATGCTTTCATTTTGGGAGCCTGCGTGGCCAACAGAAACCCCCGAGTACGATAACAACGAGACCCCTGCCAGTAATACGTTGGATGCCGAAAGCGGGCGGCGCCTCCATGCGCTCCAGACGTCGATGGGCAATCCCGACTTATCTCCATCGGTGCGGTCGATTCTCGTGTTGGCGTACCACCTGTTTGAGAAGCAGAGTGCGCGCACGCTGGAAACGCTTCCGCCGTACTCTCTCGAATGTAGGCCGCCTCCGTATCTGCCACGCCAAAAGGAATAGATGGATGATAAATGGGTGGGCCAAAGGACCGGGGTTTTTATTCAATATATTATATGTTTTGTTAATACCCAGACGAGCTCTGGGTGTGGGAAAATCCCTTTTTTGAGAGATGTGACTGGACCCATGTATTGGGGCCACTATATCATACGCGAGGCTGTTGGCTGATCGTTGTATACAGTGATGTGGCTGTATGCTTTGCGAGTTATAACGATTGCTATCGTGATGGCTTGGAAATCTATGGCACTCCATGGTTTGGAACTGCCCTTCGCCAATGATGAAATTTGGGGGTTTCCCAGATTACTCTGCTTGTTTTTTGGCGAGTATAAACTGGAAAGGGACTATTTGGCCCAAGGGTATCTCACCTTGAAAGCTGCGCAGACACATATATTTTGGCAACCTCGGGAAAGGTTAAACGGTGTAAGAAATTGTTCTACGTGGGCTTTTGATGTGGAAACTAATTTTGGATTGAAAAATGTTTGCAGATTTTTTCAGGTCAAGATACACAAAACATGAATCAAAATATTATGGCAATTGATGTTCAGACAAGAAGGCGTGATGACGGCTTTTGGAATCTCACCAATTGGGAAGAAAACCTCCAAAACACCAATGCACAGTGGAATTTTTGCACCACCGATCTTAAATTGCCTCCAGTGAATGTTCTTCCATACATCGCTCACTCTGTCGATTGCAATGAGGAACAGCTTCGTGGATTTGGTTTAAGGCACGTCGAGGAACCCTTTAACTCTATAAATAGAAGCTAAAAAAGTGACTTTTGAAACAGCCCGTTTTCTCAAAAATTCATGTAGTCTTTCTCAATACAAGGCCGTTTAAAATCTAAGAGAAGCGAAACATTCGGCTTGTTTTTGCTTCATTATCTTCTATTTAAGCTACCAAAAGAGCTGCTTCATCGGAATCACCAGGAGAAATCTGTTTCGAAACACGTTCTACCTATTTGTGTGGTGACTTGCTATGTATATCCACACTTGAAAAACGAGTCAATAAATGTGAAGAATATTGAGAGAACGGTATGGTGCCGCAAGACACTGCAGCACTAGTCCTTAATTAATGACATTTTGCTTCTTGTTGTAGTAGAGGACCTTGGCTGTCATATAGTATACAACCTGCGCTATATTAAGTGGAACGGGGCTGTGTCAAACTTTCCACTCCCATTTAAACCTTAAAAAAGATGGTACACGGGTGGTTTTTTGAAGTTTAGGTGGTGTTTCCGATTACTGCGCAAAATGAGCTAAAGAAAATATCGAGCCATTTTAGGTCGTTCGAAGAAGCGGAAGTACAGCAGACTGGGCATATTTCTAAACTCGTTTTTATCATAAATTCTAAGATCTTTGAGAGCTTTTTCCATGGCCAGGAATTTCCCTTCGGAGCCTTAAAGTCGAGAACCATTTTTATGATCTTTGTTCAAGAGGGATTTCGGGAGTTGGATTCATGCCAGCAGACTTTGCAGCAGCCTTTGCGGCAGCCTTTGCAGCAGCCCCTAAGTCTATGATAGATTCTTCTTCTGCCGGGAAATTCTCTACGGAAAACCTTTGAAATGAATGTCCAAAGTTTCTTCTGACATCGGCACTTTTTCTTCCTCTACGTCACCTTTTCTATACCCACCCACTTTACTTTCCCCTCTAGGGTATCAATGATTGCGCAATTATCAGGTGGTGACGAAAATTCGAGTATCACAGGAAGGTCACCAAATATACTCTATTTCTGTGTTGTACCAATCTGCCGAGTAAGCACTTTCCAAAAGAAATTTCTAATTTGGGCAAAAAAAGCATATATTGCTACCAAGGTTGATATTACAGTGTATTATATTCCACTTGCTGGGATCCGTGTGTCACAGCATAATCCCACCTCCACTTATCCCAGGAACGTTGCATTAACCATAAAATTTGGGCCTCGTTTTTCGAATACTCTGACTCAGTGGTGGGGTTCTTCCTTACCGGCACTGCACTAAATGGGGGGTATGGTATACTTGAATAAATCAAGAGGGTGCCGATACGTCTAAATGAGCCTCTAAAACAAGCAAAGCAAGAACATGAAGCAAGAACACAGAGAATATTAAAGGGTATTCACTGTGAAACAAAGAACTCCCTTCTCTGTATTCACATTTACTCGTTGACAGAGTCTGCTTTGTCACTATAATCCAGATGATGTTATAACTAGTTCATATAGATATGCCATACCCCTTGGTGGTGGAGTCAATGCTCAGCAAAACTTCCAAGCGCCACATTTTTGCTCAAAGTCTCTCAAACATTGGCAAATCCCATTCCATCCTCTTTAAATACGAAATCGGTCACCTCTTGCACTTCATTCTCCGTCGTTTACTATAACGTCTTTCGTAACATCCATCTTGGCGTATCCTGTGGGGATAGCGTGGGCCAAATTTATTCCTGCTTGGACTATTCTTGGCGTGCCAATCAATCCTGGTCCTTTCAACATAAAAGAACACACATTAATCACCGTGATGAGTTCTTGTATGTTTGAACGCAGCCACCGGCACTCAGATCCTTGTGGCGCAAAACAAATACTTTGGCCTGGACTTTGGCGTTGGGTTTGCCATTTGTTCAGTGCTTTCAACACAAACCATTGGGTTTGCCATGGCTGGAATTATTCGGAAGGCGCTTGTTGATAGTCCGGGGGCAATCTGGCCGCAAAACTTGGTCACCACCACCTTCCTAACAAACTTACACCGAAACACCAATCATGTTGCAAGTGGCTGGAAAATGTCCCGGCTTGCGTTTTTCTTGACTGTTTGAAGGGCTTTTAAGTTGGAAGATAAGGAATTATAAAAACAGATACTTAGATTAATCATGGTTTCCCTAAAGAGTTGGCTCAGTCTGGAGTCGGTTTCCCCCGTTATAGCAATACCCCGCCAGAATCGCGGCTCTGCAGCCAAAGCTCCATCGTTATAAACACTGAACAATAAGTTAATGCACCCACCTTAATAATAAAACAATGCTTTTGAGTGTTCTAAATCACCCACCATACCACCCCCTTCAACCTCATCACCCCCGTCGACATCGTCATCTTGATAAACCGGCCTCATCTCGTGGTCCTGCAGGCAGTGCCAGCCGGCCTGATGCCTTGAGGCCCAAATTGCACTGGATAAGCCCAACCCCATTTTCCACTACACATCTGCACATCTTCACGCCATCTGTTGGTTCACTCACACATAAAACAAATGAAGCAAACTCGTTTCCATCCAAATATCATCGTCACAGGTACGCCCGGGTGCGGAAAAACGTCGCATGCCGAAGCGTTGGTGTCGCACCTCAAAGCACCTTATAAGCACTATAATATCAGTGAATTGGCCAAGGAACGCAAGTGTTTTGAGTCGTACGATGCCGAATTCGATAGCCACGTGGTGGATGAAGACAAGCTCTTGGACTCGCTCGAGCCAGACTTGCGTGAAGGTGGTGCTGTGGTGGACTGGCACTGCTGTGACATTTTCCCCGAACGCTTGATCGATTTGGTGGTTGTTCTCAAGACAGACACTGCCAGTTTGTACGAGAGATTGTCGAAGAGAGGGTACAAAGACAACAAGATCCAGGAGAACTTGGACTGTGAGATCATGGAGGTGGTTTGGCAGGATGCCGCAGGCGCATACATCCCCGAGATTGTCATTCCATTGGTGTCCAATACTGTGGAGGACATGGACGAAAATGTCGACCGGATTTCGGCATGGGTGGATAACTGGGTGAAGGATCACAGTGAGGGGGTCACCAACGAGTTGGACCCTAGCTTGTTGGCCGAGAACGAAAGCGAGGACGACTCGGAGTAGCTTGGAAAAAGGCAAGAAGTGGTGTGGTGTTTTGGCCATGATGGACTTTAAAATTGACTCATTTTGGATATAGATCGTATGAACACATGAGGATTTAGAGGGTGTGCCCGATATAGTGTAAGTGGGTGTGTTTGAACGGGAAATTATGGGTAAAGTCTTTCATGGATGAAGCAGGAAGTGGAATAAAGAACCGCTCGAGGTGAAGGTCTATGCTATAAGATGAACATAGGTGTTTCCCGTTGTGGCAAGGCACTGGTTCTACTTGCTGCGCTATCATGGACAATGGTTGATGTAAAAACTTCCTGCGGACGTATTTTCTTACCGTATTCTGCTATACTTGCAGAGACTTTGGGGGACGTATTCGAAGACTGGATATATTGATAGCCACCGTTGATGCCGAGGTGGTGTGTTTGTCTTGTGAAGAATTAAAGGGAAGGTGGTTTTTTGTTCTTTCTGTAAAATGCCCTGTCGTAATGCTTGTCACAATGTACTAACGAGGAATATGATAAAGCATGTTATCTATGTTGGTCCATCCCTGGAGAAACAAAAGTAGTAAAGCCTTTTCAGGAAACACAATCTTCATTATTGATAGTACAACATGTAGATTTTTTCCGCCTACTATTCCTATGATGCCCACGTATTTCAGAACAAAATCATCCACAGACACCTTCCCGAACACACGAGATTCCAACCTTGTAGCCAGATATTTCAACGTTTCTACAGAAACATGGAATATCTCTGGGACATGAGTCTATGGGAATTAGGCAGGTTTCAAACCACCAATAGTGTCTACCCCTTGAGTATTGTTCAGTGACCGCCAATGGGGGAATAATGGACTACTTTTTGATCAAAAACGTTCTTGAAATGAGACACCGACCATGTAAAACACCCATGCCGACGGCTTTCAATTCAAACCCTCTTCTTTTTGATCATGAAAACCTCTCGATGCAGAAGCTTGCCTTTGTCCATTAAAAACAGCAGACACATGGAAAGCAGTCCGGTCTTGTCGGTTTAATCATCAAAGATAACGGGGTTGAGCTACTTGATGGTATATGGGCTGATGATATGATTGGTTCGTGGCCAGCTCTAGCGAAGACATGACAAAGCAGATTCAGATGGTTGCAATTGGATCATTCATATGAAGCAGCCTATTAATCATGGTGGAAGAGCAAAGAAAGGCCATACGCGTGGGAAATGTACAACTCAACAAGGACCAGATTTGGATTATCATGACATCTCAAACATGGATGAAAGAGATACGGAAACCTCTGTATCCCTGCAACAAAATAGCGGGGCGAGAATTTTCGATGATCGGAATGCTCACCACCACGCATCTTCGAGAACCTTCCGTGTCTAGTGGGAACAAGTGAACTGTTTAAGAAGCGTACAAGTTACTTGTACATGGTGGGCAGTGACATTCTCCCACGTTTTACGCGTCATGAATAATCCTTCGCGCCATAACGAATGAACAGGCTGTCAAGTTGGGCACATGCACCAAGAATGGAGCCCCGTTCATGTTCGGCCCCAATGTAGAAACAATTTCACGAGCTCCTCAATCGACGAAAATACTCGCAGAGCTGTTTCGGCATTTTTCAGACATTCACCTTTGGGTACAGAAAACAAAACAAAGTCAATGTTTAACGTCCGCGGAAACCCCTTCAAACCATACCCGTGTCTTCAGAGGAATGTTGTGGCCGGCGCTGTGCAAGGGCACCAAGTGCTGAAACAAAGCGCGTAACCCACACTAGAGACAGGGTGTAACAGAAGAAAGAGTATGACGAAAAAGCCCAAGTAGTGAATTTTAGGAACAAAACAAAATAAAAAAAAATAACACCCAAAAGAATACCCAAAAGAATACCCAAAAATAAGGCAGTAAAATAAACCGAAATAAACCGAAATAAACCGAAATAAAACGCCCAAAACGGAAAAATGCTTCCTCCATCTGTAAACAATCCTCATCATGATAAAAAGCCCGCCGGTAAGTAAAACGGAAAATGTGGTTTCATCATTCATAGCCATCTCGAACAACGCCCAGGGCCGCCCTAGAGAAATTGGGTACGAAATTGGGTACGAAATTGGGTGAGAAATTGGGTGAGAAATTGGGTGAGAAATTGCGAGTCGCGCGTACTCTGATTGCAGCCCGGTGCACGCGATACTAAGAATAAATAGCCGGCTTGAGCCCGTTGGAAACGATTTTTTCATCTGATTCAGCACACTCAACCTCAGCCTGATTTGGTCTCTGGCTTTATTTTCCTCCTGTCGCAACTCTCTTGTCCTAATACTTGGACTAGCCCTTCCCTTGAGCCCAACTGTCTAATCTCCCTCTTTCTTTCTCAAGATGATGAAATTTGCACCCATTGCGATTCTCCTCGCTACATTCGCAGCCGCAACCCCGGTCCCTGAAGTTGAATGGGTGACTGTCACGAGGTACACCACTGTGTTTGAAGACTCTACCGAGTCTGCTTTGGCCTTGTGGCCCCAGGAAACTCTGGCTTATGCTGGGCAAAGTTTGCCATATGTTGATGAAAATTGGCCAGATGCTGAGAATATACCATATGCTGAGGATGATATGTCATATGACGAGGACAATATGCCATATGATTATGCTCAAATGAATGCCCAGGCAGATTCGGCAGTAACTGGGGCTTTCTCTGAACCATCCACGCCGCCAGCCCCGGCCCCCCAACCCGAAGACACCCACCAAGGTACTAAGACAGGCCCTTCTGGTAGACTGGTGGTAAACAGCCGAGGCGCAAGCCCCACCTCAAGCGCTGGGGACGGAGTTTTTGCCGGCCAAGCCACCTACTACAATCCAGGAATGGGAGCCTGTGGTATGGTTAGCGCCGACTCCGACTTCATTGTTGCTGTTGGAGACAAGTTGTATGAGCTGTATACCCCCGGCGGAAACCCCAACGAGAACACTTTGTGTGGTGCAAAGCTCATTGCCCATTACGAAGGAAAGTCTGTGGAAGTCACCGTAGTAGATAGATGTGGAAGTTGCCTGCCTAACGACTTGGACCTTTCCCCGGTTGCCTTTGCCCAGATTGCCGACCAGGGCTTGGGTCGGATTAACTTGACTTGGGAGTGGGCCTAGGATGTGGGGTTTCTTCAAACGACTGGCCATTAGCCCGCCATTATACCCTTGGATAGATATTTTTGATGTTACTCGCACTGGCGGGGGTTTCCACCTCGGATGTTTTATATTATTAATCGATGAAGAATTGTGTTATTTGGTCTTTTATTCTGGTTTTTCCCAAATATATCGATGTGGTGCTGATTCATTCAGACACTAAGAGTGGTTTTCTATGATAATGTGAATACACCTTCTTTGATTGAAAGCCGCTTATAATTAAAAGCCCTTGACTCTTGTTCACTTCATCATATAAGTAAATGTTTCCGAGGCTACAAAGATGTGCTTTTTGCTTTTTATTAGACTTATCTTTGGGATACTTGTTGGATTTATAAGGATAGTTCGCATCTACCTCTTTCAATATTGACTTCTCTGGTACCTCTTTCTCGGCTGGGTTCCAGTACTGGCTTGGCTATAAATTAACACCCCTCAAAGCCACCAACAGTAGTTCCCTGGTGTATCTTGTCATTTAACCACCTATTCAATTCCATAAACCTAATCCTCCATTCAACTAATTCCATCAGGTATATAATAGCTATGTATGAGCCAGTCATTCACATAAACATTAAGTCACTCCACAAGTCAGAAAGTCTAAGCAAGCATATAACGGCCCACTCTCACAAGGTAGAAAAGGATGATCAACATCAAAACCACCTGCACGGCAGTGGCGCCCTTTTGCCACATAAAGTACTGCCACGTGTGCTGGATCTTGGCCAAATTGTGCTCCTGCAACTCATTGACACACTTTGCGTTTTGCTCGAAAATGTACATGGACTCGGCAATGATATCAAGCTTCTGCGCCTCGGTCAAAAAGTTCCGCGTCAGCAACTCGTAGTCGCGCTTATAAAGAAGACGGAAGCTGTCTTCGTCCGGCACATCGAACGAGAAGAAGTTGGTGCCCAACTTGACGATTTCTTCGTGTTTCAACCCGTCTTTATGTGGGAAAAGACCAGTGGCCCGGCTCACCGAGGATCTCATGACACGTCCGCCCGCGAAAAGTGCCAAGTACATCACATGCAAGTATGCCAACAAGAGATAAGGCTTCTCCTTCACCACCGCACGGATATGGTTGACAAAGTCGATTTGCGCAGGCATCACGGGGGTCAAGAATTTCAGTTTGTCGTCATCATAGTAGAACATCAAGTCCTGTTGACCGCGTTCCTTCCGCGCCATCTCAGGCTTCCATACTTTGCGTAAAGTTTCGCTCCATTCACTATTTGGGTCCTCAAATTCCTCAAAAAGACACTCCTCCACCGTGGCAAACACATGGTAGAAACTTTGCAACCCTTGTCTGTATACCTTATAGTTTCTCAACGCGATGGCAAACTTTAATGTGACCAACTTATCGATTTTATTGTGAAGAGCCCGCGTCTCCAGGTTGATTCTGTTGGCCAACGCCCCGATATCTGTCTTGTGGGGGATGATCTCATGTTGAGTCAATTTGGTGGTGGCACCAATAGCCTCGAGTTTAGCAGACATTTTGCGTTCGTCTTGTATTATTTGTTTTAGTTTCGCTGTCTGAAAATATAGTAAAACACCAGGGACCAAAACTGTTTCTGAAAATATCACTGAAAATATCAAATAAGAAAAATGTTGGGGTTGTGTCTATTATATACTTTTTTTTTCTATTGTAATCATGCACGATGTAATGTCGTATACAAGCATTTGGTCCGGGTCGGGTTGACGCCATGGATGCCGCGGGTGGCCGATATGTCCGAGGCGGCAAGGTTTTTTTTCGGGGTTCGGTGTGTTTGTTTTTCCGGGGGCTTCGCAGTTATCGCATCGGCGCTGGCACAATGCGCGCAGACGTGAGGGGGGCTGTTTTTTTAAGAAGACGCGCAGCGCTACTATCTAGGAAACGAATCTAAAAAAAGGACTGGATTAAACAGGAATCCGAGATTTTTCATGGTAATATAAAGGCGTGTTTATGCCCTCCCTCTTATATCTCGCAAGATAAATCATTACTGGATTCCGGGCCATGAATTCGCCATTTCATTGTGACATTGTCCCACATTCACATGTCACGTGACCGGTGACCCGGCGTCGAAAATTCAGGGTAAATCTCCGGAACCGGCACGTGTCGCGCGTCCACGTCATGTACCCCGCCTAAGATCGACGGGAAGACCCTCCGGGTCGGCGTGACGCAGCTGCCACAATGAAACACGTCTATACGCGTGCTGCTCCGCTTCCTTGTCCAGTAATATATTCAACCGAGAACTCGGACATGTCATATTCCGGAAAGCAACATAGAGTCATTCATTTCGTATTCTTTGTTTTTCTTTTCTGTTGTTTTGGCGTGTTTCTTGTTTTGTTTTTTCCCATGTTTATTCTATGAACATCAGACCGTGGATTTATCAATTTCAGGCACAGTAAAGTTCGTGATGGACACTCTTTGTTAGGTGGATTCATTTGGGAATGTTTGTTCTGTTGTTATGATATATAGTGAGATTTCATTGAAAGATGATGTTTTGGTAGTCCTTTTCAGATCCAATACCAAATGTGGACGATATATGACTTTACCCCGTTTGTTACAGGAACGTGTATTTAACAGGACAGATTCAAATGTAAGCATGAGATTTTGACCACCGAAATATGGGGCATATAAAAGAAGATTTGTTTTGGTATTATGCGATCATCGACTTCCGGGCTTTGTGTCTCTTACTTAGAGCAACATCAGTATTAAAAGATTGGGTCTTTTCAATACATACTCATGATCATTGAGCTTTTGTGAGGATGCTCCCAACGTGTTAATACTGAAAAAAATGTTGAAAGTAATGTTATATTGCTTGGCTATATGGCCATATGGATATCTGTGAAAACATATACACAAAGGGATCATTTCACGACGTTTGATGCCTTCCTCGGAATTTCTCAGGGAGACTGGAAGTTGGAAGGGTTCAAGTTTTTGCAGCCCTTGAACGAAATGACCCCCTAGACCGCGAGAACTTCTCTATCCTGAACGGTTCATGCCAACAATATGTGGTCGTTGTGAATGTTGATCTATATCTATGTAGCAATGGCGACTGCATGATCAGTTGTTTTGAGGATAACAGTGTGACGGGATTTAAATCGGAATTCTGTAAATTTGAACTGCGGTTTTCAAGTGGATTTCTTTCTATTCGACATGATCAGACAGAAATTAATACAGAACCATCTGTAGGAGAAAACAAAGAATTTTAGAATTATCACAATTTTGAGATAAAATGACGTTTAGATGCGCTTAAATCAGTACTTAACTGGATGTTTTCTTTTGTTTTATTATTAAGATTGAAACCACCTACCATTATTTGATGATGGTTTATATAAAGAACTTTCAGGACCATATGTTGAACTCCGGTTAGAATGCATATCAGACTATATAATTGAAATAGCTTTAGTGATAATTTCACTTCAGTTCATGATTGTTTTGGTACTAGTATCAAAGACATCGCTGTTTTCTACTTTAGATATATATGGAGAACCCAGCACCCCAGCTTATTATAGTTTCAATTCAAAATGTTGAGGCATCTAATTGTATATACCCGCAAACTATCCTACTTCAATTACATATTCAAGAAAGTGCCAGAGTCCTCTTGAACGCTACCCAGATGCCTGTATTTCGATCGACCAATTGGACTCTGGCTTGTTTGACGGAAGTGTGATTCAGCTAACGAAAACTGTCAAGGACAAAATCTTCTTTCTCGGTTTTCTAGGCCGCCCTTGCTACCCCAATTGCCTTGAATATTTCGAAAACCAAGTTGCCACTCCTTATTAGCTCCATAAAGTCCGAGCTCAGGTTTTTACAGGTCAAACCCCCGACTAAGAGGTTGATGCTTGGCCCAGCAAATCCCTCTTGCTTATATGTTTTCGAAACCCTCGTTCCAGGATACAATCTACCGTAAGCTTCTCGGTGCCACTACGAAACCAACGAGAGCAAATATTCCCTTCCACAAGTTATTTCGAATCTGGGTAAACATCCCCCTACCGTCATATCTAACACGCAAGAAGTTGCTAACCGTCGTCTTCCACGATTAATGATATCTCAGTGAGGACTGTGAACCTGAAATTTCCCAAGAAACATGAGAATGTTCCCTCTTGGACTATACTACACATTTACCACCTATAAAACTGGTAATCTGGACCGTTTTTGGGGGTGTGCTTCAAAATCCCATATTAAAGAGCTTGTCTAATTCCATACAGAATAAAGAACTTTGCAATTACCTCTTGCTGGTCACTAGTAAGTTTTAACAGAAATAAAGAACAATGGCTCCCCCAATACAGAGCAAAACGTTGATAAAACCACTCAAATCTATCCCAGCTAGAGGAGCCAGGCCTGAGGCAAGCCGTGTATCAAGTCGTTTACAACCAGACTCCTATGTGTGGAAGAAAATTCCCAAAAAATAAAAAACTTTTATCTATTTCGTACAATGGCTTCGCTTTAATTCCATTTAAACCTTACATCACTCGCCTGTATAAGTAAAATAGTGACGTGAAAACAAGTAATGTCTTCCCATATCGCCCAACAAGGCCCATCGGTGTACTGCTCAGCATAGACAACAAAAAGACACACCTAAACAAACACTAAAGATCTACTTCTTCTTAACTCAGACGAATGCACCCACACACGAAGGGATGCCTGGGTGCAATAATTGCAATTATTTTATTCTTCTGTGATTTATTATTCGGTGTATTCTATTCTTCTGTTATTCTGCAGATACTCAGGGGATGGTTTAATATTGATGATTCTGTTCATTTAATTTCTTTTGACAATACCGGTCTGAAATGGGGCAAGATATATTCTGGAGAGAAGAACCCGCCGATTCTTATTCGACTTATTATGCAGAATTTTCTTTCTTTTTCTCAAGGCTCTCTTCCTTTTCCCAAGCACTTTTCTCAAAAACAATTTCTCACTACGTGGATATTTTGAACCTGGGAAACTTTTGCACCCTAAGATCCACTTCAGGGCCAGGGGAGTTTTCCTGTTCTTGGATATGTACAGAAACCGGATCACAAGAACCATTGACAAACCCAACAAGCTAAATACAGGCAACAAGATAAGTCTGAATATAGCAACCGCCTTTACTTGAAGAAGGTGTTCTTCGGTATATTCAATGTACACTTAACTGTTTCTGAGTTGAATGGACGCCATTTTCCCACTCTGTTGTGGAACATTCTTATAACCAGGGAACGCCATCTCTTACACGTGTCACATTTCGCATGCCAATGAATTATATATATAAAGTAAAGAATTGTGGTTGTAGCTCCCAGAACTAGAAACATGGCAAATGTTAAATATTAATGACATTCTCAACCAATCTAGTTGAAGAACCATACCCATGGCTTGGTGACCCAAGAAGCACCGGCCACCTTCTGTTGCTTCTCGTCACGATCCAATTGCAAAATGTCTGCATCCACGATCGATCTACCGGTAAACACATCAATATCCTCGGTCTTGATGTAGAACTTGTTCCAGCTCTTGGTGTAAATCTTGTGGCCAACATAACACACAATAAAGAAAGGAACAGTAAGGTAGTTCTGGAAGAAATTGTTGATGTCCGGCTTTCCTTCAGGGAAAAGAGCGACCCAGAATTGACCGATCAAGATCAAGACGTTGACGAGGATAGCAAAGTATGAGCCAATTTCTCCAGTATACGACACAAATCCCAACGAACTCAATGGGATGTTGTTATGTTTCAAGGCAGCTCTCCATCTCAAGTGACAGATCGAAAGACATGGCCACACAATCACGATGGACAATGCAACAATCGACAACAACCAGTTGAACACAACGTCTTGACGGTTGTAGGTGGCAACAAATGCGAATGCAGCTGCCAAAATCGTGATGAGCCATGCTCTGAGAGGACGTCCAGCCTTGTCAACGAAGTCGAACCACTTTGGTGCGTATCCTTGCACGGCCAAAGATCTCAACAATCTAGCAGAAGAGTACATAGCAGCGGTGGCGACAGAAGTCACCGAGTTCAAAATGACGGCGTTCATAATGTGAGGAACAACCTTGACTCCGTGCAAAGCAGCAGCCAACACGTATGGCGATGCACTGGTGGACGAGTGACCAGAGCCCATAAGTCTGTCGGAGTTGCGAGGAACCAAAAATCCAACAAAGAGCAAAGATCCCAAGTAGAAAAAGATCACACGGACAAAAACGAGTCTGATGGCCACTGGCAAAGCGGCTCTTGGGTTACGAACTTCGGTCACAGACAAAGCCAAAAACTCGGTACCACCCATAGAGAAAGACGCAGTAGCGAAAACAGTCACCAAACCCTTGAAACTAGTAAAGCAACCAGGGTCTTTCCAGTACTTGGCACCAATGAAACCACTGGAGGTGGCACCCAAGTCAATACAAAGACCCATGATCACGAACCCGGTCAAAGCAAGCAACTTAACGGAGTTCATGACAAATTCGGCCTCGGCGTAACCCTTGACACCAAAGAAATTGATAGCACAAATGATAACAAAGAAAATCAAAACGAAAACATCAGAATCGATGGTGGCGTTCCAGAATTTGATGGTCAATGCAGCAACAACCAACTCCAAGGAAATAGTCGTGAGCCACAGGATAAGGTAGTTCCAGCCCAAAGCGAAAGCCATGGACTCGTCCAAGAACTTTCTGTACCACTCGTTAAATCCACCCTCCAAGTCTGGGTATGCAACAGTAAGCTCACCGACGGCGTTCATTGTACAAATACACATGGCTCCGACAATAGCGTATGCGATCAACACAGACAAAGGTCCACCATGTCTCAATTTGGAGGCAGAACCGACCAAAAGACCGGTACCCATTCCACTACTAAGGGAAATGACCGCCAAGTGGGCCATTTTCATATTCTTTGGTTGAGGAACCTCCCTGTCTTGCCTCTGGAAAGATTCCCAGAATCCAACCTTTGCCAGGGAATCTTCAGAAGAATATGATTTAAGCTCGGTAATGATTGGCTCAATACCATTTTCGCTTCCAACATCGAATTTTTTCTCGCCCATCTTGATAGCAATGTGTGGTTATGTAATGTAGTTCAAAGCAATAATGATTTGGAGTAGCGGTCCTATATTTTGGGAATAAGAAACGTGAATAATATCAATGCAACAAAACCCCAGTGAAAATCCAAAGCAAAAAGATGATGAATAGTCGACAAAAAAAAAATCCCAAGTGGAAGTTCCGAAGTATTTATGTCACGCAGATTTGAACTCGCAGATTCAGAAATGCATGATTTCTTTCTTATCTTTTCTTATCTTCTAGCCTGAATTCTTTTTGAAAAGTTCATGCACTTGCATGACCTCCGGTACAGGCATTTTTTTCCAAACCAACGATATCGTACGTGAATGGGGTTCGATTGCTGGCCAGACGTCGTCTGTATCAAAGTGCCCCCCCATTTCACTGAGCAACACGATGCGCGTGTAAAGTTGCTACTTTTGCAGCAAGCGCCCATAAAATAACGCAATTGAACGACATTCCGAGAGATTTGACTGCAGTATAGAAGGTCGGAGTGCAATGCAAGGAATTTTTCCGGTACATGTTGTCTATATGCACGACGGACGGAGCATTTCGGGTACCTCTTTCACCCATGGCGCCTTCGTGACTTGTTTTTTCGGGACTATCCTTGGTTATCTTTTGGGACATTTTTTCGGGAACGCTTTTCAAGATATCTCCAGTTGGACCAGTGCGTACTGTTCTTTTTTTTTTCAAGGCAGAGCTTAATATTATTTCCCTGAAATCCCACATATTCCTATGTGGCCAAGTAAGTAGAAACTCAGCCTCGTGGCTGGGGATATTATTCTGCACTTTTCTTCGCCGTGTTTCCTTATCTCTTCTACCGGTTGTTTTTCATCAGTCATGATTTGTCGCGCCGATACAGGGACAAACGGGCCAGGGCACTTAACCTTGCTGAAAGAAATGCATTGGAATAAAACAGGAATGAAAGGGGAAAATAAATCCAAATGTGAAAGTGAAAGCGAAAACCCAGGTATTTCGAGTATTTCGAGAAAGCGTCCGCGACTTTGCCTCCTTTGTTTCTCCACTTACGAGGCTTTCTGATACGGCGTTGTTGGGAAACTTATTAGAGGCCCGCGGGATACTTTCGTCTAGTGTTGTCGCCAGAAGTCAACGTGCGGCATTTGTATAAGCATTCAATCTGCTTCTTCTGATTTTCTTGTTGCTTTTTTCTGTTTTTTTTTTTTTTTTTTTTTTTTTTGTTTTGTCCATCGTGTGATTCCTCCCCGAAATCTAGCCGCTGAGTGGTAAAACTGAACTGAAATTACAGGTCAGGATTCCCCTGCATGTTTTCATCATTCAAAGGGGAGCTGCATCCCAAGCCTGGCCAGGCCGCATGTCTTAGGGGATCTGTATTGGTGAATCTTATCATCCGTGGTTATCATACACGTTATCATACACGTTATCATCCATCGTTATCATCCATCGTTATCATCATGTTACCAAGAATCCTTGTCGTGGATCGTTATCTTTCGGCGGCTATAATGCTATGAGCTGAACATGCAAACAAACGAATTTGCTCCATCCCTGTCGCTTTGTTGGGGTTTTTTTTCTTTCTATGAAGATGCAACCCCTAGGCGCATTTAATTACACACGAATCTAGGGGCTATTCGATACAAGACGGAGTATTCAACATTGTGAGTTTTCTTTTTAAATGTTTTGTATCGGAAATCCGCTTTTGTGTACTGGTACAAACCTCGATCTCTCGTTTTTCATCATGCCAGCTTCAACTTTCATGACCACTTACCGCTGACAATCTATCAAATAAGGGACATATCTTGTGAGGGGTGAGCCTTTCTTTTTTTCTTTTTTCTTTTTTCTTTTTTTTTGGCGCATCTCATACGCACTACTGGATTAGATCCAGAAACAAACATAAAGTTTGACAAAGCAGTTCTCACTGAGAATGACTCTTTCGGGCTACAAAAGTTCAATTTTTTTCTTTGCTTTCAATTGTGGCTATTTTCCACGGCTTGGTATTCCCCATCAAAAAATTGGCCACAAACGGTGAGAAATGGCCGTGCGCGGGTGCCCCCCAAACGTTTGTAGGTGGCGCTCGCCGCTTTGTTGAGATTCTTGGATGTACGGGTGTTCTGCGGCTTCGGGAATCTAGAGGGCAAGAATTCCCGAGTCATAACTCCCATGCCGGACATCTACATGTATGTGTGTCCGACCCCAAACAAACAAACAGACACACAGCTTGACGCATGCAAATGTATGGGAAGTCATCATCCTGGTTTTTGGTTGTTCTCTTCTCATTCTTGAACAATCTCAGTAAAATTGGTCCAAGGCACGGATTAACTGGGTGGGTATTCTTTGAGATATCGAGGTTGTGCTCATCTCAAGATGAGCTTCCTCAAGAGGATAATTCTCAAATAATTTTATTATGTTTGGGTAGAATCAAGTAAACCCTTCAAGACCAAATTGATTCACGTGGTGAGAACCTTGGGATTATGTCTCACGCGACAATAATTTGTCAAAAGTTTTCAAAAACATCGATGACGAAATTATTGATGAAGCATCAGAGAATATCCCTATGACACTATGTTGAAATTCTTCGAAAGATCGGAAGATAAAAGGAGGGAGTCATCTTTGGACTTTTGAAACCTCAGACTTTTCCGACTCTGGATATTATGCCTTTTTGACCAGGGTCTATGGACCAGCGTCTTCAAGCGTCCACCCCGTGGATAGCTGCATGACCTTATTTCTGGACCTTTATGAGACCTTCCGGGTCAATCATTCCACTACACCCACACAAAACCCCCCGAAAACAAATTAACATACATGGTAAATTTCCCTTATCATATTTACATCTAAAACTTTTAGTTGAAAAACCAAACCCAAGGCTTGTTCCACCATTTGGCAACAGCCATCTTTTGTTGTTTTTCCTCACGGTCCAATTGCAAGACCTCGGCATCCACTATCGTTCTACCGGTGAAAATATCAATATCCTCGGTCTTGATGTAGAACTTGTTCCAGCTTCTGGTCCAAAGCTTGTGGCCGATGTAGCACACAAGTGTGAAGGGAACAGTAAGGTAGTTCTGGAAGAAATTGTTGACATCGGGCTTACCTTCTGGGAAAAGGGCAACCCAGAATTGACCGATCAAGATCAATCCGTTAATAAGAATGGAGTAGTAAGAACCAATCTCACCGGTATACGAAACGAAACCTAAAGTTTCCAAAGGAATGTTGTGGTGTTTCAAGGCAGCTCTCCATCTCAAGTGACAGATACAAAGACATGGCCACACAATCACGATGGACAATGCAACAATCGACAACAACCAGTTGAAAACCACATCTTGACGGTTGTAAGTGGCAATGAAAGCAAAAGCACCTGCCAAGATCGTGATGAGCCATGCTCTAAGCGGACGTCCAGCCTTGTCGGTGTAGTCGAACCACTTTGGTGCGTATCCTTGCACGGCCAAAGATCTCAACAATCTAGCAGACGAGTACATGGCGGCGGTGGCGACAGAAGTCACCGAGTTCAAAATGACGGCGTTCATAATGTGAGGAATAACCTAACTCCGTGCAAAGCAGCAGCCAACACGTATGGCGATGCACTGGTAGATGAGTGACCAGAGCCCATAAGTCTGTCGGAGTTATGAGGAACCAAAAGTCCAACGAAAATCAATGAACCCAAGTAGAAGAAAATGACACGGACAAAAACGAGTCTAATAGCAACTGGCAAGGCGGCTCTAGGGTTACGAACTTCGGTGACAGACAAAGCCAAAAACTCGGTACCACCCATGGAGAACGATGCGGTGGCAAACACGGAAACCAAACCTTTGAAACTAGTGAAGAAACCAGGATCTCTCCAGTACTTTCCACCAATGAAACCACTTGGACTAGCACCCAAGTCGATACAAAGACCCATGATGACGAAACCGGTCAAAGCAAGCAATTTAATGGAGTTCATGATGAATTCGGCCTCGGCGTAACCCTTGACACCAAAAAAGTTAATGGCACAGATGACAATGAAAAAGATCAAAACAAACACGTCGGAATCAATGGTGGCGTTCCAGAATTTGATGGTCAATGCAGCAACAACCAACTCCAAGGAGATGGTCGTGAGCCATGAAAGCAAGTAGTTCCAACCCAAAGCGAAAGCCATGGACTCGTCCAAGAACTTTCTGTACCACTCGTTAAAGCCACCTTCCAAGTCGGTGTATGCAACAGTAAGTTCACCGACGGCGTTCATGGTACAAATACACATGGCACCGACAAGGGCGTATGCAATCAACACCGACAAAGGTCCACCGTGTCTCAATTTGGAGGCGGAACCGACCAAAAGACCAGTACCCAAACCACTACTAAGGGCAATGACCGCCAAGTGGGACATTTTCATGTCCTTGGTTCTGACTTCCTCGTGTTCTTGTCTCTGGAAGGATTCCCAGAAGCCAAGCTTTTTCAGGGAGGTGTCAGAGTAAGCCTTAAGCTCTGTGATGACCGGCTCGAGGCCACTGTCGTTGCTGGGTTCGTATTTTGAGGAAGAACCCATTTTGATATGAATAGATGAAGTTGATGGAATGCAAAGAAATGAGGTTCCTGCTAATGGGGTTGAATATGTCTATGCTGACAAATATTTTCTAGGCTAGTTGGTACAAAGTTTGAGTCGTACAACGAAAAATGCAACAATTGAATGTCAGAAGCAAGTGAGCAGCAAACGTGGAGTTGTTTAAACCGAAAGCTAAGTTCAAGGAAGAAAAGAAAAACCGAAAGCTAAGAAAAGCAAAAGCTAAGAAAAACGAAACCCCGCTGGTTATATCTCCCACGTAAGCTTGGCTGAGACAGGTGAAGATAATTTTGGGGTATGTCGAATGTGCACACCACAGCCATCAGGAGCGATGATGTCTGTCTCCTATCACGCTCCATCGTTTCTTTTCTCAGCCTAGTGCCATCTGATTTGCATGATCTCCAAATACAGGGCCAATTCGCGATAAAGCAAATGACGCAAAATGGGAAGCGATTACTGGCCAATTACATTGGGGCAGTACGCTGCGAGGGTATTAATCAGGAAAATCTCGCGGTAACTTGCTAGCTGAACAGCAACCCCGGTGTTTTGGGTGCAAACGCCGCGTGGCATCTCGCGATGCCACCGGTTGGGTGCAGTATAAGGCGTTGCATGCAGTCCGAAAAGCAATTCGCCGTGCTCGGCACGTGCTCTGGCCCGGCACGGCAGACTTGGTCGGCTAGTCTCGGGTAAAAATTGAAGTTGTTTTTCCGTATTTTCCATGGGATTTTTGCTAGGGAGATTCCCCAGGCCGGACTTCCGGTAAATTCTTTGTTGATATTGTTCCGATGGTTGAGCGGTTTTTCTTTCAATGTTTGATCGGTCAGGTCGTTGAAACGGCCGGCATTGTCTACGCTTGGTGTTGGACTTTTTACTGTTAACTCACTAAAAATACTTAGGGTTTTCTTGGCCGCCGTCAATCAACAACACACCCTCCTCGAAGGAAAGATGCCAACAAACTTCGTGATTCATAGTCATCATAGTCATTTTCGCGTTCGTTTCATTTCACTTCAGACTTTCAGCGGGATCGAGATGGGATGACGTAGTGATAATGTCTTTTTTTTTTTTTTTTTTTTTTTTCCTTCCCCATGAGGTACCTTGCCCGTTCGCGTGACGTGAAGGTGTGTATGGAACTGATTCGGTGTTTAATCTCCGATAGAGCAGAGGAACAGAGGAATTCATACAAATATCCAGTTTAATAGCATGGATGTTTTCGGGGTGTTTCAGATTCTTGAAACGTTGGTTTTCACGTGTTGAACGTCTACTTTGCCCCGTTTTTTTTTGCTATATTCTATGCTGAAAAATCCGATCTTGCTCGATTTCTGATAAAAGAAGGAAAGTGATGGATCGGGGCACGTAACCAGAACGCAAAAATGAGGGAAAAAGAAATGAAAATGTGATAAAACCCAGATCTGGTGCAATAACCACAGTTGGTGTCTGGGTTTGCTTCCACGCGTGTTGCTATTGGACACCCAGTACTTCGTACTCGGACTACTCGACATTGAAACGGCGTTTTGGTGTTTGGCTATGGCGGAGTGTATAGGGGTGCAAGAATCATCCTGGGGAATGTAATCAGACAAACCCGTACGGCGTTTGGCTTATCTTTGGCGGGGTCTAGAGATTGACACGGTTTAATTTGGCTGACAAATGGTGGTATTTTGTTGTATGTTCCGCTAAGTTCCGGTTTTATTGCGTAAGTGTTGTTGGAGTAGACCCCGCGAGTGGAGGGACATCAACACTCACGTGCACTGTGGACCCTCTATATTGACAATGGGGTGTATGGAAACGTTTTGGGTTCTTGCTAAGGCCGGTTCTGTTTATTTCCATTAAGCTGTTCTTTACCTACTACGCCGCCATATATCATGACTTGCTGGGTTTAGTGTGGACCACGTGCCCTTATTGGTTTTGATATTACTCCATTGCCACAAGAATGCTACCAATATATGGTACGTCGAGCGGGGCAAATTGCAAGGAGACCACTTAAATTGAAAGGTTAATGGATGTCTCCCCAATTGCTTGCAAAATATAAAATCGGCTGCTGATATCCTAGACCAGTGTTTTCCAGATATTTTGTGAATGTTGGAAGGGTTCTTTATAATGATCTTTTCTTCACTGCGGAAGTTGCCGCTGGAGATACGGATTTCAGCAACCCCCACCCTACAAACATATCCATGTTTAGGAATAATCAGCGATGATGTAATACCTGCATCATTTCAGTCCGCTGGATGCGGTATGTTTTGCAGGGTTCCAAATCCATCCACCAAAGCTTGTTGAAATTGTTCGCCCGCCAGTTTTCAAATAACGCCGTAATATATCATGTCCCATGACGTGCGTGCATGTCCGGTCCAGCTTGCAACCTTTAGTGTCCTTTAGCACGCTTTGGAGTGCGTAAGCCTATTTCTGAACAACCAGCAAGAAGAGGAAGCTTCTTCTTGTCTGCCTCTCGTTTTTTAATCTACAGAAGGGAAATTTTCACATGAAGTTACTCCAAATACTGGAAAATTTCCAAAGCAACTCACTGTCCTTTTTCACAATGAATGTCTGTTTTATGACATGAAGATTAATGAAGCATTCTTTTAGTGTGCTTGTGTGGGTGCGAAGGCTTGGAGCTTTATCCCGTTCCTTAGTAAAATGAGCTGGTAATATTGATTCGCAAACAAGTTGACGAAGATCTTCAATGAAAATAGCATTCCTTGTGCTAACGTCTTGTGGAATCACTCCGTCTTGAAGTATCTGCTGGTAGCGAAGTAAGCTTTCAAGCTACTACACTCATACAAACACTACACATCTGCAGTTTTGATTCTGAAGAAGCCAGTTCTGAAAAACTGCAAAACATTAGAGTCTTTTTTTGATTCTTGAAATCAATGCTTCGTAATCATCAAAATCAGAAAACAATGTGGAAGTTTGTGTTTTCTGTTGCCTCTTTAGACCCACGGATGTTTTCCAGCCATGCCTTGTCCCCTGAGTGCTCGTCTACATTACCAGCAGTATCCATTTCTGCGTCAATTCTGGGTCTAAAACAGGACAGTGTTATGTTCGAGTTCTGAAATTAGACATTTTAAGTCTGAGTCTTGAGTTTTTCCAACCCCCAGAAAACCCTTGTTAATGGGGTCATGCAGTAGTCCGTAGTGAAGTGCGAAATTTAGATTCTCGGGCTAAATTTCAATTTCATTTATTCAGAAAATAAGAGGTCGCCAGCGCAAAAATACTTTACTTTGGGTTACAAGTATGTGTCTTGCTCAAAGGTAATTTTGTTGGAAATGTTACTGAAAAATCACGAAATGATCTCAAACCGAGCCTCGCATGGTGTGGCTCCACCGTTGATAGCAGGATGATTAAAAATTGGAAAACGCCACTCAAAAACCAGGTAAATATGACAACTCTTGGATTGGAAAAACCATGACATTTGCTGAATAAGGCCTTTCTCTATTCTTCTTAAACGTCGGGCCAACTCACTTCTTGGTGTTGGTACTGCGGTCACGTGACGCGGTGTTCTCTAAAGTTCTGGAATTGCTGCAACTACTTTGAACTAGAGTTTGCACCGGGGAATTTTTCATAAAGTGATCGGACGCTCGAGTTTAATTAGATTTCAGAAACTCTATGAAGATTTCTTTTTGACAATCTACCGATTTTTCTATTTTTCTTTGAAAATTTTGCGATTTTATATTTAAGGATCTGTTTAAATTGGAGTAATTTTTGAGAATATTTTTCCGCAAAAAGTAGAAACTAATAAAAAACAAAAAGATAAACAACAAAGTACCATTCTGATCCATATATTGAAAATCACAACCACCTATTTCTGTCCTTTAAGATTTTTTTTTCTAAACTAGTGTAATTTCTATTGGCAATTATGCTGAATGTTATATAGACACCAATAGTAATACATAGTCAAGGGCAAACTTTCCACGGCCGGTTATAGATAGAGTCAGAAAAAAAAGGTGTGCGCTCTTCAATAACAAGAATTAGACGAACTACATCAACTCTTGTGTAATAAAGTCTCAAAACTTTCCCACACCAGAAACAAAGAAGCTGTCGCCTCTTAAAAATAAGGATAAAATCAAAATTGGAGCTTAAAAAAGCTTCTTTGATAGCACAAGATGGGTTCCCCAAGGCTTCACATCACCAGGTAAGTTTGTTTGAACTCAAAACTGAGATGTTTTAGTTGATCTGGGATTTTTCTCGTAGTATTAGATATAGTACGTTAATTTCTTCCTGAAAGGCCAATTCTAGGTGGTGGATGAAAAGTTTCTCAAACCGACGCGTGTCCTTGTGATGGCATTCAAGAGTGTGTGGAAACCGTTCTCGTTAGATCCCAACACAGCTGGTTCATTTTGAATGACAGAAGGGGGTAATGAATATCAAGAGTTTCCAATCAACTGAGCACCACAGGCTTGCACAATATATCAGCTGCGCTGTCATCAGCGTGATTGCAAAGTTTACCACTAAGACCCAATGCTGTGAGATTCAACTTTATTCCTTTTCCGTGAGAATGTTCGAGAAAAGTCTTGCCAAGTAGATAGCCCTCATGAATTCTTAGTTGATAAATTTTGAAAATGCCATTGGGAATCGAGTTAGCGTTGATGGATGACTTCTTTAGATGAGATAACTATTCAGCTCTATCAATCCCAACGCGATATCTTCTAGGTCGAACTTTTCGAGGTGTTCAATAGACAAAAATTTCAAGCCTAACAGGTTTTGCAGACAAATGAGAATCTGCAAAGATTCGGCAATCCATTCGCAGGTCCGTTTGAAGGCTTGTTTCGGTAAATCCAAATCCTCCATTGAATGAACAGACTCCCGAAATGGGATAAAAAGAAGATTCAACAGAATCGGGCATAGGATATGTTCCATCGGCGGGAGTGTGCAATTGTCAAAGACTTCATCAACGCAATTTGCCGCCACGGTGGAAAGCAACCAGTGCCTGTTTTCGAAATTCAACCACCGTGATAAAAGACAAGCAGTGTGGTATATCATTCTAAGTATCGATGAATCTTTTTGAACGATGGCAATTATTCGGTATGACCACTGCTACGTGGGCCAGTAAGGATCCTTTTAGATGGAACACACCCCATGTTAGCTGCTGTTTGAGGATAACATAAAATTGGCTCCAAAATTTCCACAGGGAGCAGTTCCAAAGAGAATGGTATGTTTAGATGGCGAGTTTTCCGCCAGAGATGCCATTTTGCGACGATTCCCAAGGAAGATCAGGTATTCTCCGAGCGAAAATCTCGAGATTTCGAGTTATTTTCGGTTTTCCCACCTTTTCGTTTACTCAAGAAGTGGTAAACAAGATGCTCAGGTGATGTGTGACGCGCAGTACATCTTTATTGGCGTGTAATACAAGACACCAGTAGGGAAACCCAGTAGGGAAACCCAGCAGTGGTGTAAAAGATTCACCAGGGAGCAAACGTGGAGTCATGTATTTTTTTGTGTTTTTCCTCTACCGAATTCAAATTCCTCCCAAGATTTCCGCTTCTCCAAGAGCACCTGGGATATTCCTCAAAACATCTGATATATTCTCAGCTGGATTCGTTCCGTGTGGGAAACTACGATTCACCTTTAATAAATACACGAAAAGTGTCCCCACATATCTAAATGAAGCAAGTTAAGATAAACGGAGATGGCTTTGAGCAGGTTGAAGTTTTTTTGAGTAACATCAGAAACAAAGAGAGTTACATACAAATCTCTTTAAGATGTTTTAACATTACCCAGGTTCACATTTTGATGTACCTCTGGCCTTATAAGAACAGCAGATGGAGGTAATTAATAGTGAAATCTTTTTACCACAGAATAACAAACAAAGAATAATATCCAGCATTGGAATAGAGCTCTTCCGGTATACACGGTATTCTTTTCTTCAGACCAACGATTGTCCTGGCGAAAAAATGAAATCAAAATTGTCTGCAAAATTTTCAATTGTTCCATGGCATAGAATAAAATGTCTGAGATTGGATTTATCCATGACGAAAACAAAGAAATCCCCCCTTCAAAAGTAAATCACTCGTCCTTCAAATACGGTTAGCTCTTCTTGCCCAAAAATGAAGAATAATTGAAATAACCATTGACACACGGCAATTGTTTACTTATCTGCCCTCAGCGTCACTGGTTAATATCACCGAATTAATAATCAGTAAATCTTTTTTTAAAAACGACGAACTTTATTTAAAGCATGGTCATTTCATGCCCGAAGATGTTTATAAATCCAACAGGTTGCAAATCCACTAGGAAACTTGAATAAAGTGGTCCGACTTTCCATACGTTATCATGAGAGCCGATACCTGAACATATCGTTAACTCCCCACTATAACCAGGTAAAGCGCAGTGCTGTAACCGTGAGATTTCGACAACCCACGTTGGAGTTGATCCACACCTCTACCCGAAGAGATCCCGAATTACAGCTGAGCAGAACGTCAACCAAATGAATTTATTCTTTTTATTCTTCAAACCATGTTTATTCACGGCAAGTTGTATTTTGTCTTACATGCACTACACACGTACCCCACACTAGTAGTCCGCGTTGATAATTAATGCTCTATTCCATTAAAGTGGATGTAATATTATGGCACAGTTGTGCTAGTTACTCTAAAGAGATAAATAGAAATTTCCTAAGCTAGCCCCGAATAACAAGAAAAGATTGGTAACTGACTCATGTGGACGGGCGTTTAGGTTTATCTGATCTGACTAGCCCCGTCCACTCGGCATAAACTGTTTCCATGTTTACCCCACACTTCTTATCTATCAGCCACTCTCAGTAATGTAGTCTGGCGATTTAGGTTGTATACATAACCTAAGCTTTCCGTTCTGAGTAAAGCGAAAATCCAGTAAGGGCCAACAATACACCTATGGTATTACCTGGAGTGGCTGAGAATCCAATTTCCAGATCATTCTTTTATGAGCAATATGATCACGGGGCTCTACTTTAATCTTTTGTATCCTTGCAGTTTTGGTCAAAATTCTTGAAACAAGCTTTATTTTTCTTAGGCACCACATATTGCCAGTCGTCCAAATGGGGGTCTTGATGTCTCATTGCCGCCACTTAGCCACTGCGTTTTGCCATGTCTTGTGCCATTTCCTAGCCGGGCTATTTCATGGCATTTATACGAACCGTCCACGGTACCGGGATAGTCATCGCCCTTGTCGGTTTTTTTTTTCATACACCGGCCAGCTTGATAAAGTATTTGATATATTGAACAAGTTACGTGCCACTATAGTTTTAGGTAATGTGCCCGACAGGGAAATAGGATACTTAAAAAGGAATGAATTTTCAACAGGCAAGTCTATCTTCAAGACAACAATTGTGTAGATATTGATCAACTCCTCATTCCGGGTACTTATTTGTATTCTTCTGGTAGGTCAAAGAAATACCCAATGATTCCCAATTCCATTACCTATCATCACACAATAAAGGCCTTATTATACAATGCCAGTCCATCTTCTTCATATTATCACCTACTTTTTCTCATGCCAACAAGCATAATTTTCTGGATCCCAAAACATAGCCACTTCTATATTTAATCGTCTACGCATCAATCATCTCTGCGACCCCGCAAACACAATAAAACAGTCAAGTACATGCTAAATCATATTCATCATTTATATATCGTTACAAAGTCTAGTTGAAGAACCAAACAAAAGGCTTGTTCCACCACTTGGCAGACGCCAACTTTTGTTGCTTCTCCTCACGGTCTAATTGCAACACTTCGGCGTCGAGAATTGTTCTGCCGGTGAAAATATCTATGTCTTCAGTCTTAATGTAAAACGTAGACCAGCTTCTGGTCCAGAGCTTGTGACCAATGTAGCACACAAGAGTGAAAGGAACGGTAAGATAGTTCTGGAAGAAGTTGTTGACATCTGGCTTACCCTTGGGGAAAAGAGCCACCCAGAACTGGCCAATCAAAATCAAAATATTGATGATGATGGAGTAGTAAGAGCCGATCTCACCGGTATACGAAACGAAACCTAAAGTTTCCAAAGGAATGTTGTGGTGTCTCAAAGCAGCTCTCCATCTCAAGTGACACAAACAGAGACATGGCCAAATGATCACAATCGACAACGCCACAATCGACAACAACCAGTTGAACACAACATCTTGTTGATGGTAGGTGGCAATGAAAGCGAACGCAGCAGCCAAAATCGTGATGAGCCATGCTCTAAGAGGGCGTCCAGCCTTGTCGGTGTAGTCAAACCACTTTGGCGCGTATCCTTGCACAGCCAAAGATCTCAACAATCTGGCAGACGAGTACATGGCAGCGGTGGCAACAGAAGTCACCGAGTTCAAAATGACGGCGTTCATAATGTGAGGAACAACCTTGACTCCGTGCAAAGCAGCAGCCAACACGTATGGGGAGGCACTGGTGGACGAGCTTCCCGAACCCATGAGTCGGTCCGAGTTGTAAGGCACCAAAAGACCCACGAAAATCAATGTGCCCAAGTAAAAGAAAATGATACGCACAAACACAAGTCTGATGGCCACAGGCAAAGCAGTTCTTGGGTTACGCACTTCGCTGACGGACAACGCCAAGAACTCGGTACCACCCATGGAGAAAGAGGCAGTGGCAAAACACGTCACCAAGCCCTTGAAACTGGTGAAGAAACCAGGGTCTCTCCAGTATTTGCCGCCAATGAATCCACTGGAACTGGCACCCAAGTCCACGCAGAGCGCCATGATGACGAATCCCACTAAAGTCACCAACTTGATGGAGTTCATGACAAATTCCGCCTCGGCGTAACCCTTGACACCAAAAAAGTTGATGGCACAGATGACAACGAAAAAGATCAAAACAAACACGTCGGAATCGATGGTGGTGTTCCAGTATTTGATCGTCAACGCAGCAGTAACCAACTCCAACGAAATAGTCGTGAGCCATTGGAGCAAGTAGTTCCATCCCAAAGCGAAAGCCATGGACTCGTCCAAGAACTTTCTGTACCACTCGTTAAAGCCACCTTCCAAGTTGGTGTATGCAACAGTAAGCTCACCGACGGCGTTCATGGTACAAATACACATGGCACCCACAAGGGCGTATGCAATCAACACCGACAACGGACCACCTGTTCTCAACTTAGACGCGGAACCAACCAAAAGACCGGTACCCATACCACTACTAAGGGCAATGACCGCCAAATGGGCCATTTTCAAGTCTTTGGTTCTCTCCTCCTTCTCCTCTTTCCTCTGGAAAGATTCCCAAAAGCCGAGTGTTTTGGGCGTTTCATCCGAGGAGTATGTTTTGATTTCCGAAACCACCGGCTCGACGGGGCTATCAACACTAGCTTCGTATTTTGAGTTACCCATTTTGAATTTTGCAATCTATAACGGGCGCAAAAAAAGTGCAACAAGACTTTCTTTTTTTGATTGTTTTGAAAATAGGTTTCTTCAGAGACGCGCTATGGATCTATGATGAAATGCAAAGAGGAAGTTTCAATATGATGCAATTCCAGATCTTCGTGTTGATGTTCAATGATAAACGCACAAGAGAATATTCACCGTTGTAAATGGATTAGACGAAGTTATAAACAACCCAAACGACACAAAGCCAATAAAAAGAAAAGAATGACAACCAGCCAAAGCAAAAGCAAAAACTTTGTGAATGACTGAGTGGAAAAGAAACACTGGAAAATTTGTAATCACTGGGAAGAAGAAGGCTATGGCAGATGTTTTTTGGGGCAACTGCAGAGTATTTAAGCTAAGCACACAGTTCACGCCGCACCGAGAGAAGCGGAGAATTTCTTTTTTATTTTTTATGCGTATTTTCTTTTTTTTTTTTTTTTTTTTTTTTATTTCCTTCTATCTGTTATGCAGCTTGGCTGTCGGACTTTTTGTTGGCGTGGAGAATGCCGGTACCATATCAGCCAGAAGGTACGGATGCCATCTCGCGATAACAGCTCACGTTTGGAAATGCAATTCGATTACTGGTCATTAACTTTGTAATGATGCAGTGAAGACCAAGGCGATTTTCTCGGGAAGTTGTAATGAGGTTGGGACGCCGATGTCATTTGGGTGCAAACGCCGCAAACGCCGTGAGAAACAACCAAATGCCGAGGGGCCGTGCAGGAGCACGCGCTTATATGCCGGAAGTAGAGGATTTCGCCGTGCGACCCTTGAATATATGCGTTTCGGCTGGAATGATTTCCGGTACCTTTAAGCTATTTCGGGATTATTTCTCCAGGTTTTTTTCTTATTCCCTTATGATTAAGGAATCCATGTTTTGGGTATTCCTATGTTTTCATTTTCATTTCTTTTTTCATTTTTTTTTTTTGGTCTCTTATAGTTCAACTTTTTTACTATTGGTGGGGTATCGCTTGTAGTTACGGCAGAACAAGGCTGATATTATTATCCTGCCCGGAATTAAACTTCCGGTAGGATGGCGGTTAGACTTGAATGCCTTTTCGTATTTTCTTTTTTATCGAAATATTGATGAGTCAAATATTCTTCCACCTGACGACAAGCCAGGAGTCTGGTGAAAATCACCCCAGTTACATTCCCAAGACAAAGACACGGCCCGAAATCATCACACAAGCCAGGGCAACTAACCCGTGATGTAAGAAAAGCGCAAAAGCCGCATTCAGTACGAGAGGTGGGCGGATTCCTGAGAGAGTCACCAAAAGCCGAGAAAAGCCGGGAAAAGCCGCAATTACCCGTGGATTCCCGCCAATTCCCGCCAATTCCCGCCAATGCCCGCGAATGGTCGTGAATTGCTGCAAAAAGCATTGGGTTCCGAGGCTGCAGAGGTGCTTTCCTTTAGGGCTTATCAATACAAAAATACAGCCTATGGAAAGAGTTAAGGAATTTAATGCAGACAGGAGCATTTGAGAGCGAGAAATGCCGTGTATGCGTTATCCTAAACAGGCGTGAAGAGATGTGATTTGTCTTGTGCCCGGGTGTTGTGCCTGGGGGTTATTACGGATATGATACTGGATGTGCAAAGTGCCCCAAGATCAAAGAAATGGAAGGGCTCATTTTGGATTGTTTTATTTTTCAGTTCATTTGAATTTTTCTTTTTGTTTTCATTTGATGTTTATGTCTTATTATTCTACCGAGGGGTTCATTTGAACTTTCTGCCGTTGCGGCAAACAAGTAATAAGTGGAATCTCGCCTGAATGCCAGTCCTAATGATAATCTGGATGGACGGCTACGGAAAATACCTGTGACAACAACAATGCAAAATCCAATGATTGTTGATGAAAATAGCCAGTTTGGGTGGTGGGTTATGTGGTGGTTTGTAGATATGACTCATTTTATAACCGCAATATGCAGCGGCACGGATAAGAGGTGACGATGAGAAAAATGTTAACAAAACATAAACAAGCAATCGATTCTTCCCCTTTGACTGTGAATAAAGCCTTTAAAATAGATATGGGTGCACTTTCTGTAGCAACTATTACAATTATCCTTTATTTCTGACATTTAACCCCACTCCACAATAGCTGGTGAGCAATCCAGGGGTGGTTTCATATTGAAGGCTCCAAGAAAGCGTTTCTAGCCAACACGATGTCTTCTCAGGAAGATGGCCGGGCAGTGGCTTGCCTTGAAGGCCTAAAAGCGTGATTTTCTTCAACCCCACTGCTTATTCCATTTCATAAGAGCATTTCCTTCTACAAGGCAACCTCCATTTTCTCGAAAGAGCATTAGGTAGAGTGCCTGGCTCTAAGAAACTAACGGAAGTCTTGATCTACCTGCTAGGCTTCTGAATCTCCATCACATTTTAATGAATTTGGCTCATTGCAGCAATACTGATATGGCATGGCTTTTTCACGCGACTGGAATCAGTGCACAGCAACAGTTCCCGTGTGCTACGGTGTGAAATTGTCTATGCATATTGCACGGCCAGAAATCTCCCGGCAAACAGTAAAAGAGATGAACAGCAGAACTAACCAAGCAGTAAATGAGCCAGGGAACCACGCGGGTTTTTCTGGAATTCCCACTTACGGCATTGGTATGAGTCGACGTAAAAGACCAATTTTCCTCATGCAAATCAGTTAAGATAAACTGCCTTGCTAAAACTAATAATCGTTACCCCAACAACGGTACAAGCAAATACACCAATTCTGAATAAACCCAAAAAAGAAGCCATAACTTGTCAAAAAACTGCGCCTACTAAAAATACCCCTCTCTGGTGTGAGCCACTTTCCCCAGAACAGAACGGGCTAAGTAGGAAAGCATTGAGACATTTTCCAAGTCGAAGCTCACCAAAAAAAATGGGTGAAATCTGGGCTGAATTTACAAGACTGCAAAAAATAAGAGCAATATTAACAAAAGGTTTGCCCGAGCATCACTACTCCACACTTTTGCTTGGCCTTACTTTGGCTGTCCTGTGCATTGAAGCAAACCCCACATTTTTGGGAAAAGAAAGCAAAACAAAAGAAAAAAGAAAAAAACGGGCCATAGAAAACGGGCCAAACAAAAGAGAAAAAAGAAAAATATTTCGGCCTGGAAATTTTCCTCTTTTAGAGCCTCCGAGTGTTACGGGCAGACCGGCAGCGGCCCTCGGGCCTTTCTAGTGAAATTCTTTAGTTTCCTTCTCTTTTAGGCCATCGATTACTGTGTGCTTTAGTTCTAAGTGGACGGAAATCTCCGAGGTGGACAACCCCCGTGAAGAAAAGAACATCCTTCGTTTTTTGAGGAACACCCATTGCACAAGATATGGTTTCTTTTAGAGTAGTTTCATTGCCAGAAAGTTTCCAAAGGGGAAAGGGATGAATGTCTTGTTGTGAACAGAGATAAGGAACCACGGAGGTCACCTATGGATAAGCCCACTACAATGATATCGATGGCAAGAGTCTTCGGTATGGGTTACGAGCACCCGCCAATCATCAGAGGTTCCACCGAGCAAAGAATTGGTGTTTGAGGATGGGAAAACACTTGGAAAACTCATGAATGTTTCTTTTCCGTTTCTTGGATATGAAGGCCTCACGCTTTGGAAACAGAGCGCGTCACAAATATTCAAATCAACCGATGCCGTGATGTACTAGGACAAGAATTGACGGGAAAGCCAAAATCAGGAGATTCCATATGGGGTTGAAACTTGCGCAAGCATCCTTTCTCTTAGAACCTAAAGGGCTATCTTGCAAGTTTATGAGAAAAGGCCATTGGAAAGAGTACTACCTGTACTACATTTGCATAGAAATGCGTTTCCTTAGACTCCATCCATACGGGCACCCAAGTCTCCTCTTCTCCTCTGCTGGGGCCTCCACCTTGAATCACCTGTTTTCAGACAGGAACAAGTATAATGTGGTTGGCTTTTGAATGCCGGGAAGAACTTCCCAGGTGAATATAGCTTCACAAGCACGCGTCTAAGGGGGTTAAATGAGGTGAAACAGGGCTTTTCTGGTCCTAACCCGCTTCTGGCTTCAAATCCCCGCTTCTGGCCTTTCAATTCACACTTCTGAATGCTCTTACTGGTGATATCCACCAGAAAGTTCTTGTAGATGATCAGCAGAAGTCAAGGATATACAGCGATCTGCTTGAGTTCTGCTGAAGAAGTTTTGCGAAAAAAGCCTGGTCAAAGCATATGCATTTCTCCTTTGATATTCCATAGAGTAGATACTCTGCCGACATAGAAAATATCCATCCCATTCTAACCTCAATGAAACAGGAGTGTTTTACCATTACAACCGACCAACATATTCAATTAACGACCTGGCCACATCGCCGATTGAGCACTGATTTCATGAAAGTCATTTTCAAAACTTCCCCCTGTACTTTTTTACTGTTTGAAACCATAAACCTTGGAACACACTGTGGTTTTCTTGTCATCGAACATAATTTGTGATGCATAAGTAGACTTTGAACCGAGAATCAAGCTATATCTACCAAATATAGTATTTCAAGGGTAAATGCCTATTATCCATCAAATAATTCTTCAAAAAGATCATCATTCTCAGCTGGAGCGGATGTATTGTATGGTGTACAGAATATATGTCCACTTGTGATGCAAGGAGATTGATAATTTCACCGATTTCAAGAAATTTCCTTTTCCCCGGCGATTTTTCAAATATAAGATTGGCTCTTACAGAAAAAAAACATTGTTTATCAATGTGAGACACTTTCCTTCCGGGGTCCTCGCAGAAACCTTTAAAAGTAACAAGGCCTTCAAAAAAGCCGAGAATAAAAAAAAAAAGAACCAAAAAAAAACCAAAAAAAAAAAACCCTTTTATACCACCAAAGAATCCCCCAGCAATTCACACCCGAACCCCTTTTCCTCTCATGGGTCCCAAATTCATCAAAGACGCCTTCCGCGTTTGCTCGACTCCAGAAAATCGCGCGGGCTTTCCCGGAAACCCTCCAAAAGTCACGTGGCCGGAACGCTTCCCAAGACTCCATCTGTTTCTCCATCTACCATCCGGTTTCCACTTCCAATTCCCCACATAACCCCAAAAGGCAACCCCACCCCACCAACCCCGTACCGCCCAACCCCCTGAATCACAAACACAACCACCACCCAAATACTTACCACACCAAATTCTCAACCCCCCTCCGCTGAATGGTGCAAATCTTCAATTCTTCGCAGTTTTTCGACTTCGATTTTCGAACCACCTCGGTGGCTTACCTTAACAGGTACCCAAACCCATACGCCAAACACGTGCTCAGTTCCGATACGCTTGAATGTTACGTGGACACGCAAGGCCGGCTCCACACCACGCGGTTGGTGGTGAAAAAAGGCCTGTTGCCCGATTTCATCAAGCCGTTTTTGGGGCAGAGTCTTGAATCGTGGGTGATTGAAAAATCCATCATCGACGTGTCACAACAGAAAGTGTTGGCCTACTCGGCCAACGTGGACCACCGTCGGTTTGTCAAGGTCCAGGAATTCCTCACGTACGACTGCTCGGGAGGGCTGACCAACTTGAAGGTGAATGTGCGTTTTTCGTCGAATTTTTTTGGCTTGAAGCGGAAAATCGAACAGTGGAGCAGGGACCGGTTCACGAGAAACTTGCTGGACCACCGAGATGGGTTCATGTACGTGATGAACAGGTGTAAGCCCATGATGGCGTGAAGCAGCGCCGTTTTTCTGGCCTTGCTGGCCTTGCTGGCGTTGGGGTTGTGGTTTTTTTTACTTCATTTGCGTGATTTTGGTGCCATATTGATTCACGTACACTTGTATATATTTTTGGGATAAATAAGGTAGATTGATACAAATAAAGAGAAAGACGAAGAGGGAGAGGTGCATCATGGCCCACTGTTGTATTGGTGGTGGTCACGTGACTTTTCCGTTTGGAGTTTCTGGCACCAAAAGAAGTATAAGAGCTGGGATTATGAAGGGGGAAAGCTTTTGTTGGTGTATTATTGCACATCTCGGGCCCTGGTATTGGCCTCGGAAAGTCGACATCAAGGGTTATACAACTTTCGATGGGTCTCGGAACCCACCATTATAACCAGGTAAAAGGAATACGTTGATGGGAAAGGGGTGCCCAGACTTTCATGTTGTCAAACAAAATCAACACAATGGGAGGTATTGCTTTTAGGGTGTATTATTTACATCCCAAAATCAACTGCTTTTTTGGGCAATTTCCCCACTGAATTTGAAACTCCTTAAACACGCTCTTAAGCGTGTGTATGATGATGCCTATGGTTAAGTATTGTGGTAGCTCTTTTAAACATTGCCAAAAACTTTTTGGGAGGCCGCAAAGTCACATATGGTTGTCACTTTATGCTGCATTAAGAAGCCAGAAAGGACTTGCAATAAATAATGAATCGCCAATTGGTGAACAAAGTATGTGAAATAACTCCTTGTTTGGGTTATCTGATAATACCGAAGAGGAGAGCTTCAAAGAATACTTGGATGGCATTTCTTTAAATCATTTGAAGAGGCAAACCCTCAAGCCCACTATTGAGTTTTTTGCTTAATACACCTGGTGAGGGACGGCAATGCTGAACAAGACCAAGATCCATACAAGTGCCTAATTGTATAGAAACACCTTACCATATACTTTCTAGTGTGGTACTGTAGTGTGCAAATCATGTTTTCATTAGAAGATTCTTCAACTGGCCCAATTCTTAAGTTGAGTTCGGAGGGAGGAGAGTTCCACTTGAAAGGTTTCTCTTAATTAGTGTTAAGTTCCAAATAGTGTCTTCGGTTTACGAATTAACCCGATTAGCCAACCCAATTACTAACACTGTATCCGTGAATCTAGGAGTCTGTTTGAAACAATTGAATTGAATTCCAGACCTGGTATATTTTGTAGCATTGAAACCTGGGGCCAATCCTTGTTCATGGCTATCTCTTCAATTGAAAGCAATCCCTGATCATTTCTTCGGGTCTCTTTCAGACTGTTTCTTCAGAGAGTATTGAAAATCGCTGGGCTCTATATCCGTTCTAACCAGAGACGAGCTTGAGAACCAGAGGAGTCTGCTGAATTATCTAACTTCATATAGCTTACTTAATGCTTTCTGTTATTTTACGTCTTGTAAAGGATATGGGAGTTTTTGCTGTTCCATAACTTTTACAATTAACCGGTTTAATGAGTTTTTGAAGAAACCGACTTGCAACAAAAAAGGACATGCTCAATTGAGACAAAAGTGTCCACTATTGCATGTGTTTCATGGTACAGAGAGACCATGTATTCCTTTACCTCCGACACGTTGACGGAGGTTGAAATCTTGCTCTCGGTTATGGGTCCTTTTTGGAAGCTTTTTGGGGAAGCTTTTTGGAAGCTTTTTGGAGAAGAACTCTAGAAATTTCTGATCGGGCGTGGTGACGAAAAACACGAAGCAGGTAAGGCTTCTTCCATTAAAGGTGCTGCCCCAGAGCCTAAGGGCAAATCGAGTAGCTGAGATATGGCGACTTTCTGAGATCTCAGTTAGACTGTTACGACTATAGATTGCCAGATATAAGTACGTCCGACCTGAAAATGACAGCAGCAGCTTCCATCCGGTACGACAAAAGCACAAAGGCGTCTGAGTCAACATACCAAACTTGGAAGTACAGTAACATCGAGTCTTTCCAGCGAGTAAGAAGACTTGAATCGTACGGGAGGGTTACTTGAATATGGATTTCAAGCTAGAATTGGCCAAACTGACGGAATATTTGTTGCTTACCACAAGATTTTCCTTTTTCCCAAAGCGTGGTGTTTATCACCAATTGACAAATACGCACCTGGAATGGTACCTTGATACCGCTTGGCCGGTTTTACTGCTCCCATGTTTGAGAGGGAAGTAGAGAGGTGTTTACTGCAAAAGAATTGAAGCAGGTGTTGCAGCGCAGGATGGTGGTGAATAGCCCACTTCTCCATACACAGCCAGTAGGGCGTGAGAGACTTGGGAAAGCCGGCCACTTTCAATGCCCAGAGCACGAGGGATTCCTCTAGTAATTAAATTAATATGAAAAGTATTTCAGAAAAGATAACCGTTTTGTTTAAAACAGATAAAAGCATTTGTTCATTCATTTGTTTGTTCCATTCGTCCACGGTGCGCGGCCAAGCCCTCAGCCAAACCCGCAGCCAAGCCCTCAGCCAAACCCGCAGCCAAGTCCACCACAGTGCACCCACACGGCGTTCACGAGGCCAACTGTGGCGATAAAAAAAGTGTGCAGTTTCCTCTCCCACAAAGGAAACTTTACTGAAGGTGCACATGGGCGTACCGTGCCAGTGTGACACACAATATATTCTGTACATGTCAGTATGCCCGCGAACGCCATGTGGCTTTTCCGGGCTTTTTCTTGCGTTCAACACTGTCAGTGCCTAGAATAAAGATAGAAGAGAGAAGACGAAAGGAAGAAAAAAAGAGAGAAAGGAAAGAGGAAAGAACGAAAATAAAATCATGACACTAAAAGGAATAAATCAAACACAGCAATAATCAATAATAGACCCTCCCGAAATGTGGTGCCACCCAATTTCTTATCGGCCTGCACGGCACCGCGCATGGCCCGCGCAAGCTCGCGATAACCACTTTTCTGTTTCCACCACGCCACCAAGGCAAGCAACTTTCGCAGCGCTCCCAGGTGGGCCGAATGGCGGCTGGCCCACATTGCGGGTTCCTTTTGGGTTCCCTTTGGGTTCCTTTTTGGGGGCCGGGCAATCGTTGGTGGATATAGACCGGGCCAGTTCCGCGACGGGCCGGTTTCACGGATCCGTTTCCGTGGATGTTGGATTCCAATTATCCAACTTTGAGTAATTTTATGATTTTTCCGGCTGGGGTTTCCCCGCGTATTTATAGTTCTTGTTTTAGTGTCATTCTTTTAGGGACGTTCTTTTAGGGAAATTCTCTGGTTATTCTCTGGTTATTCTCTGAAGGTCATTCTCTAGAGGCTTGTACTATTTTGTTCTGGTTTACTTCGGTTTATTTTGGGTTACTTCGGTTTATTTTGGGTTACTTTGGGTTACTTAGGTCATTTCAGATTTTCTTGGTTATTCCCTTTTTCTTTGTATTGGCCTCTTCTGTTTGTTTTAATTATTTGGTTTGAGCGACTCTTGGCCCAAGGTCGTTTGTTGCTTTTGTTTGGTTTGATTTAGGGTTATTGGCCTTTATTGGTTTGAATCTTTTCCGCCCTCGGTCACCTTATCTTTCTCAGTTCCCCACAGCCTCGCACCGCAAGTGTCTTTAGCTTTAGATATTAATATCCTGACGAGCCCAAAACCCCACCGTTTCATTTTTGTTTGACAAGACAAATCAGAAACTCGAAATTATAAGATAGAAAGCTGAAATATCAACATCCCATTTTCCTTACATCTCCATACCCAAGGCCTTTTATCTTTAGTGGGTTTTCTCGACTGATCCTTATCTTTGAGGGTATCATTAGGCGATTGCTACCTTAAGTTGCTTAAGCATTTGGTTTGGCTTCTGCTCTTTTGGTCATTTCCTTACTTGGTCATTTTCCTTATTTGGATCTTTTCCTTACTTAGTACTACCTCGTGGTGGTCCATTTGCTATATTTCCCCGACGGAGAAAAGAGCCTGAAACCACCCAGAAAAGCACACCTTGACTGCCCCAAAAAACACTATGGGATCTCACACCATGACCCAAAACTGCCACAACTTTGGTATCACCCATGACACTTCGTCCATGGAGAATTCCCCAACTTCAAGCCCCCGCATGATGCTCCCGGCAGAAAGTCTGACTCCCCACACTGCCCACACTGCCCGGACGCTGCGTAGAACGTCGTTTCTCTCGCAGAAAATGATCGATAACGAAAGTTTCTCCATCTACGACTCGTATACCTTCACCCGCGGCGCTTCTTCGCACCACATCATCTCTCTCAAAGAATCGCAAGGGTTCTTGTTCAACCAGGACCTCTTTGCTAGCACTTACCAACAGCTGCGCACGTTATTACGCGAGAAACAGGCGCGGGCCTTGACTTCCAAGAAACGGAGCCAGTCGTATAGTAGTCTGTCCCGGTGGAAGATGCCGCTGGTGCGCCTGCAGAGACGCCACACCTCATATGGGCTGGGCCCACTGCTTCGTAGAATGGGGGACGATTTGGTGGTTGATGAAGGTTCTAGCAATGACATGTGCGTAGACGACGAGCTTTCCGAGACGGTGCGGGCAGAGGGCAATCCGCCTTCCACTTTGGCCAAGGCATTCAGTTTCTCTGAGCCTCACAACCACCCACATAGCTTTGAACACAGCTTTGAACATAGTCTTGACCATGGCTTTGACCGCAGTTTTGATCGCAGCTTTGATCATAGCCTTTGACCATATCCTTGACCATAGCCTTGACCCACACCGCTTGCGTTCTTCACGGGTTTCCGGATCCAAAGGCATCCATACCCATGAAGTATTTGACGAGGAGTCGGATGGTTTCGACGGTGACGGTGACGGCGACAGCTATGTGTCGGACGGCCCAGACTTTGCTCCCTTTGGAGCAAACTACGTTCCTGTGATTGACATTCTGGTAGACGACATGGACCATATCCCAGACATATAATCCACGATACGAGGAAGATTACGCTGTTGACTAGAAACTTTTAGAGACGAAGACACCGTCGTTGGGCGAAGTGCGGCCCCATCCCAAGACGCTTGAGCCTTGGTGGGCCCGCAGTGCGACAAGGCCCAAGGCCGGTACGAAGGATAGGGCGGAGGGCCAAAAAATAAGGAGACGGGAAAACAAAACCAGATGGGAAAAGAATATTTTCGTCGTTTTCTGCTAATTGTTCTTCTCGTTCTTTTTCCCCCATTTGCGGGTTGTCTCCACCCCATCCCTCCCATATTATCCCTTATCTTGGCTCATCCTGGACATACTGGTTAGGCCCTATTTTTTGCTCAGGCGAGGTGTTCGGCGTACGCCCCTGGCCCGCAGTGCGCACCACGGAAACAGGAAGGAAAGGTCGCACCACATCCACCCAAGGAGAAGACCACTGAAGACGGTGAATCAAACGGCAATTTGAGAATCAAACCTCCCCCACCTCTAACCAGGAACTTGCCCCCCGTCACATCTTCCGACTTTGAAAGATTTTTTGCCACCCATTTACCCCAAGAAAACTCGCTAGACCCCTTCTGAAAACATGACGGACGCAAACCTGCAATTTGAAGCCCTCTCCATGGAGTTCACCAAGGCCCAGACCTCCATGAATGAGTTGTTGGAAGCCCGGTCTAAACTCGAGACCCAGTTCCAGGAGAACAAAATCGTGTTGGAGGAATTTGACCATTTGAACGACGACTCCAAGATCTATAAGTTGACGGGCCCTGTGTTGATGCCCCAAGACTATAACGAGGCCAAGATGAATGTCACGAAACGTATTGAATTCATCCAGGGCGAGATCACCCGCGTGGAGGATAAAATCGAAAAGTCTCAGACCACGATGGAGGAGACGAGGGCAAAATTACTCCTGGTCAGAAGTCAGATGACTGCGGCTTAGAGGGCAAGTGGTTAAGAAGAAGCGCAGGAAGATCACACGTTGGCGTGTGTCGTTGTATATATATTATTGAATGATATGATTCGAACCAAGATAAAAATAAAAATAGATTCATGTACATTAAGTGGGATGCCGCCTCTCACCCACGAGCCAACTGGCTTTTGATCAAGTTCACCAGAGAAATAGCATTGAAAACTGCCCATTGTTCAATGGAAGTGTAGGCATAGCCCATGGACTTCACCGAACTCACACTCTGGTTGACATACTCTATACTATCAGCGAAATCCTTCGAAGTATCTTGAAGCAGGAACAACTCGGACTTCACGTAGATAGACGACAACAATAATCTTTTGGCATACCAAGCCGAGTCGTTCGACATGTCTCCGGCGTAAAATGCAACGTCATCGCTCAAGTTATGTAGTTCCTCTAAAGACAGCACCACATTGTAGGGCATCACGAGCTGAGAAAGTGCACCGGTAAGTTGCCCAATCACCGGCTTATTGAACAGCAATCTTTTATTCAAAAGGTATGCTGCACGATCATACTCATCGCTAATCTTGTGGAAGGGCAGCTGCACATCCAACACGTGGTCATAAAGCTTCTGTCTTTGCAGTTTAAGCCAAAATAACACCAACAGGTATTCCAGCGTGTGGCCCGTGGATGCGGTGATTGCACTCTGGATAGAGTCCAGGTACTCCAAGTCCCTCACTGCAGTATCAATGGCTTTTTTCGAAAACCCAAACTTGGGCACATGTTCGATGGCTTTGGAAAATAACACTGCCTCGGGCGACTTGGCGTTGATGATGATATTTGATGCTGGGTGGGATGTCGAATGGTAGGTACGAACACATGGGGAAGCCATGCGAAGGCCTCGAGAAATCATGATATCTGCTGAAGAAGTTCTTATTTTGTGGGTGGGAGTGCCTTTCTTGTTTCAAAAAACTAAATGAATGCACGCTTTCGGGGTCGCTTTCGTCGCACTTTTGGGTCACTTTTGGGTCACTTTTTGGTGGAGGGCTTTTGGTTGGTATCTTCCCTTCGGGACCACATTCTGGCGTGATTGAACTTTCTGAGGCTTTGCTCCCAGTACCAGATATGCAGGCACGATGTAGTTGAGGCCCGCTTCAGCCTCCCACAAGAAAAGTTAGGAGAGAAGATTCGAAAGAGCGCCTGAAATTCTTGATTTCTTAATTTCGTGCTTTCATTCAATTTTTCTTCCGTGTTCATTGTTTCTCATTCCACATCATGCTAGGATGCAAATATCGTGGGACTTCCATGGTCCATAAATAGTTGCGACCAGGAATTTGACTGTGGTAGAGCGAGACTACGACCGCGCGGGGCCCAAAAAGTAGGGCCGCGGGTTCCATGCCCATATGCCCATGCCCCACGCCCCACGCCACCTCACCCGGCCGGCTTCACCAAAAAGGCTCCGTTAAATTCAAGGCCCACTGAGAACACTCACAGGCGCATCTTCGACACCAACAAAACACGTCTAAAATGCTCGTATGTTAACTTTTCCCCTAGAATTCTGTCCCCGATATAATTTGCACCTCCTGCTCAACGGCTTACTAACAAACAGATCAAACAATGGGCGGATGGCCAGGCCGCAAGGCATATCATGGATGATGAGGACGAACACCAACAGGAGCCTTTGATTCCACAAGTTCACGCAACTTTCGAGAAGGCTGACCTGTTTGGACATGTGATCATAGTGCCAAGCACCATGGCTGTGATTGTGCAGACTTTGGAAAAGTTTGTATGTGGAAACATCAGTGTCCGTTACTCACAGCTAGAATCCACCGAGTCCATTGAAGGCGAGTTCGATGAGGACGAACAGCTTTACTCCGCTGCAAATATAGGCGCATCCAGAAGGAAGTACCCCGACACGGATATACCGCTCTACACGATTTCTGGAGCGGGAAGTGCCGGGGCGCCTGTTTTGGCGGTCGTTGTACCACATCTTACCAACCCCATAGCCGAAAAGGCCGTTGCCAGTCAAATTGCCGTCTTGGCACCAAGTGCAAAGTCTTGGATTGCTCTCTCGCCGTGCCAGCTCAACAACGGGATATCAATCAGCAAACTCGATCTTTCATCTGGGCTCTTCCCTCAAGTGCCATTACTTCGACCCCCACATTTTGTCACGGGTATTGGAGCAGCGTGTCGGCCTTATCCAAGGCAGATAAGCTTAATGACATTGGTCTTCTTGCGTTGAACTCCGAGGGCCACCCCGGGTTTGAAAAGGTGGATGCCGACGCAATCATGGATGCCACAACGGAGGTTTTTGGTGAGATTTTCGACCCAAAGGCAAAAGCCAGTGCATTGAAGAAGTTGAGCAGTGTCGTGCGGAAAATCAACTCCTCCAGCACGTCAGGAATGTATCTCTGAGCAAACTGCATCAAAATTTTACGTGGTTTTCGGAAGCAACTGGGAAAAGGCGTCCATTAAGAAGAAAAAAGAAAAAGAAGCTCAGGACATAATAACACCTCTTTCATGACGTGGAGTTCCTCATCGACAAGAAACAGTTCCAGAGCACAGACACCGAAGAGGAAAACGGAACCTGGAAATCACGTGGCACAAGCAAGAAATTGATAAACTGCACGGGAAACCACACGCAGTAGTTGATGACCAAAGTCTGAAGATAAAGCTTGTGCAACTTTGCCTTGGCATCGGCCCATGTTCCGCTCTCTAGCACTATTGTTCCATATGTAAAGAAGCAGAATAAAGACACCGGCAGAAAACAGAACTGGTCCGACATCACTTTGCGGAGAACCTCCACGAATTGGGGGTGTTTCGAGTAGATCTGTAGAAACCGGTACCACCAACACTGGACAAAGGCCATAACAAATCCCCAGCACATGAAGCCGGCCAAACGGCTGAAGTTATAGTACGACAACTCGTATGGTTGCGCCACATCCCCGGGGACAGATTCCCTAGTGTATGGAAGGCTGGTATCTGAACGGAGATAGTTGAGAAACCGGTCCAAGTTTTCCTCGTCGACGTCCGAGTCGTCACTTCCCAATTCGTCATCGTCTAAGAGATTCTGCTGACTTGCAGAAGTGGACAAGGGGGTGGAAAAAGATCCTATCTGGGTATCCAAGGAGACGGAATCGCCATAAGTGTTTACGCCGGCTTCGGCGGCTAAATTCGCAATCGATGGGTCATGAAAAGAGAACGAAAGAATGGGTGCTTGACGCCTGAAGCTCAAGATTGATTGGGCCAAGGTTTCCGAGATCCCATAGAGTACTAAGTTAGTCACGATAATCGTCACGAGGGAGTTTTTCATGTATAATTCCTTGTATTTAGTCGTGAGTTTCGCTAGGAAAACGCCTAGTACCGCCACGATACATAAGTTCAACGCTGGGATGTTGTGTATTCTGACGGCGTTGAGGATTTGATATAGAGCCTGTTTCCAGGAAGAACTCGTGGAAGGTTGAGAGGCCTGCTCTAGATCATCCGGCAAATGCACCATTGAAGAGATGTGGGAGGGGTTTGAGGATTATCTGTGCTTACTTTTGCGGCTGAATTATTAGCTGGCTTTTCCTTTTCGCTTCCTTTGGCTTGCTTGGCAGTTTTGTGGCCTCTTGTGCTTGCCTTTGATCTTAACTAGTGGCTCCAGAGTTTACGAAGTGTTATCTAAAAGGTGCGGGAATATGCCCCAGGACTGCACCGCACTGCGACAGGCCCCAGCTTGGCCCGGCCCCAGCTCGGCCCATCTCAGCCCCATTCGGGCCCAAGAGTGGAATTTCCAACGGGCCAATTTTTCATTGCAATAACAAAAAAACTGGGATTCTGGTAGGAACCAAAGCTTATCGTCAGCGTGCTTTCCCACAATTTAAATTATTGGTCTTGGTATGAAGCAAAAGTAAAAATTAAATCAATAAGTCGATGTAAGAAAATAAAATTCCAAAAGTAGAACCTCCCAACAGTATTCTGAATACCCTGGGCTGGGGCAAGTAACGAGGCGTCAGGCCCCATCACAGAGACTAAGAGGGCCTTCACATCGATGTATATAAACTTGCGGTACGTGTCAGCAGATTTATAAATCTGCTGCAACAATTTTGCTGATATTTCTCAGAAAGTGGTCTCTGACCACGCTTGAGAATATATCCATGTCTTAACGTGTTCTGCAAGTGGATGTTTATAATACACCGAAATGTTGAAATGCGCCTCTTGATTCTTTTGCCCTGATTTTTTTTTTCTTTCTTTCTTTCTTTTTTTTTTTCTTGATTTCATCTTTCTTGGTTTTCTGTTGTTAATCTTTTTAACTCTTTGACCAGCATCATTCTTACTCCTTACTCCTTCTAGACATGGGATTTCCCTACGTGCCTTTGAGAAGTTGAAAGGATTCAAATTGATGGAAGTTGTCTGAATTGAAATTACATGCACTTCTTTTTCTTTTTTCTTTCTTTTTCCTCGGTATTTTCATCATTTAGGCTGGCGCACAAAGGACCCTCTACTTCGTTCATCGGGATATTTCGTACGTCTTCACGAGCCATTGGGTATATCTTGCAGGGCTGAAGCCTTTGAACATGCGAAACACGTCCTTAAACCACACGCGAATCTTTTCTTTAGTTGGCGTAATGGTGTTCACTCAGACCCCCGAAATGCACCTTCTTTGTTTCCATGCGGTCTCCAAAAAGCTCATCAGAGTTATTTCTGGAACGCGGCAAAGGACGTGGCGGTGGCCGTGGCAGAGCACGGGGCAGAGACCTTGCTATCTGAATTCTTTCTTCAAGAGGACGGCTTACTCTTCGACTGGGATGGGTAGAAATCATCGCAGCCGGTGGTTCGGCCACTGGTGGGCGCGTAATAACTGGCGACTCAGCTCCACTGGGCTTCACGATGCCTGTTCTTGCTTGTCTGTGCTGGGCAGAGACATCCCGGGCTCTTTTCGGTTGTAATTTTTTGTCGGAGCTACTATGCTTCCTAGCATGCAGTGGCTTGAAACCGGTGCTTGTACTGGCACCAGTGGTTGAGCCATTACTAGGCACAGGGTTTGTGCTTTTGGGGGTTGATGCAGACAACTCAGAGCCCGAGAATTCGCCCAGGTTTGTAATGATATCGAGTTGACTGAACACCTCGAAAAGACCGAAGTATCTGCCTTCGTAAATCTTGGCCTTCAAGCGCCTGTCGGCCAAGTTCTTGATAAAGAACTCCATAATTAACTGTGGGCTCACGGGGTATTTACAGAACTCGTTTTCGTCGTGGATGTTCTGGAAAGTCAATTTGTACTGGTCGATGGTTCCGGTTTGTTTGGTGTCGATTAAATCATTCACCACATCGCGCTTCTCGTACATGAGATCGAAGAACTGGCAGAACCAATTTCTGAAGCGTGGGTAGCTTTTAAACGGCGGTTGGAGATTAGCGGCTTTGCGTACAAATCCGCCCAAGTTGTGGAGACAGAAGGACACCTGTTCTTCCTGAGACTTGAACTCAAGTTTGTTCAAGCGCTCCTCAATCAATCCCAACCACGACTTAGCCGAGTCTTCAAGCAGCATCTTATCTTTAAAACTAGTATCCAAGGGGCACTCGGTGTCGCCCAATGTGAACCGGTACTTCCATCCATCTTCAATTGCTCTTGGCTCCTCGTACCGTTCCAGTCTGGTCAAGAACCGGCCAACTGTTGCGTCTTCGGAAGGCGGCGGCAGGTTGAAATCCTCATACACATCCTGTTCCATGTAAGTGTGCTGGTCGCGTTCGTAAGATGGGCGGGTATCATAGAATTCCTGTTCGTGTACTGGTGGCGGCGGCAAAGGTTCAAAAACGGCGTGCAGTTCGTGGGCCGGAGATGTCTCGTAGGAATTATGGAACACTTCAGCAGCAGCCTGGGCAGCCTCGGTGGCGGCTTCCGCCGCCGCTTCCGCTGCAGCTTGAGCATCAGCTTTGGCTTCAGCCTCAGCTGCGTCCACAGCAGCGGCGTGGGTCGCTTCTGTATCGCGTAAATCTGGCGAATACAGCGGGGGCCCGGTTGGGAACTCCTCCGTAGACCTAGGTGGATCTATATGGTTACTGATGAAGTTTTCGGGTATCGGCAGTTGATCAGCAGATTCTACAGCAGCTTCCGAGTCAGAAGTGGGCTCCCCCTGGGTGATTTGTCTTGTTTCCTCTCTGATATCATCGCGTGGATCGTCCCGTGGATCATCCTTTGGCTCCAATCTATGATTTGCGGGGCCTCTGGGTTCCAACCTTGTATCCATGAGGTCCCTGGGCTCCTTGGAGTCCCTAAGGTGGTCTCTGGCATCGAAGTTTTTGTCTAGGTTTGGAGAGCTGGTTTCATCATCTAGGGATCGGTCATCATGGACGGGGGTTCTCTCCTTGACCATTCCCAGTTTAATGAGCTGCTCTCCGAGCCGGATCAAGTCCAGGAAATGCTTGGTGTTACTCTGTTGAAGAAGTTTCCGCAAGTGAATGTTGCGCAAATTTTGGAGGAAGATAGCATTCATATCCTGTTCGCCAAGGAAGAAGTCAAGCTGTTGGTTTTCTTCGCGGATCTTCTTGAACAAAAGGTAGTACTCGCGGAAGGTGCCGAGCTGGAAGGTGGTGTGGAGTTTGTTTAGAAAGCGGATCTCGGACGCCCGGCGAAGAATGCATTGCCGAAACCATTCCTTGAATTCATCGAAAGAATTGAACTGGCCATGTTTCGGGGTCTCGTAGTTGGGCGAATAGCGCAAATTTGCAAGGCAAATGCCGACTTTTTGGTCGGGCGGGATTTGCATGGTTTCGAGTTTGTGGTCCATGGTCTCCAACCAGTTTTCCGCCGCTTCGATGGGCAGATTGTACCGTTTGTCTTCGGGGTTAAACGAAAGCCTGATGGTTTGTTTCCTATACCGTTCCATACTTGGCAGTGGGCTGAATTTCTTGACAGATGTAGAAATGGATTTTTTCGGGGCCCGAGGCGGTTGTTTGGGGATTTTTTGCGCTGCCGGGCTTGTGGTGTTTACAGCAGACATAAAAAAGAGGGGAAAAAAAGTCCCGTCAATGTTTGGGACACTGTGATGTCGTATTATACCTTCTTTGGTCTTCCATACACGCAGTGATGAGCGATTGCGAAAGCGAAATTGACTTTTCCATTACCCCGGCCTGTGCAGGAGGGTTTGGTTGGGATTTGGTTTTTCGTATTTGGATTTTATTTGGTGTTCTTTTATAGAGTTGCTTGTTTTTCTGGACTTTTTGATCTTGAGGTCCTAGCAGCTGTGACGACCAAAGATGGGTGATATTTTCAACTTGCTGGCTAACTATTTGTATCATATCGTTTCGGGCGTACCATTGGTTAGTTCCGGTGCGGGTCGGTGGCCCGCGGCGATTGCAGGGCCTTGATGAGGCTGCGAGAGGATTGGTATTTCAGAAAGCTGCAGAGGGTTAGAGAATGTTTCGGGGTTTTCAAGATTTTCCAGATTTTTCCGGGATTTTCCGGATTTTCGGCTTACATTAAAAGGGAGGCCATCATTTAGAAAGGTTTATTTGGGAAGTGTTATTGCGGGATAAATCAAAAGGGGGTGTATGAATATGGTGGATCTTATCGAAGAAAGCGAGGGCCATTAGGCCTCTGGACGGGGCCATCACACTAGCTAATTAACCTTTAGGAAATACATCTGTAAGTTGATTCTTCAGCAAAATTTTGGGAATAAAAAGTTCACCAAATTCCGTCGATTCGGGATATTGCTCCCTACGTGTACTACCTCCAATATATCAGTAATTTTCAATGTGAAGATATTTCCCCCGAGCCCCACGCCCCAGGGCCGTAGTGTATGAAACAGGGCCTTAGTGTATGAAAATATATCTGCTGTGTAAGCATATTGAGATATTTGGGAGATAATGGGTTTCTAATTATATTGTGCTTTTTTATGGCGTTTCATATCTTTCTTGTTATATTCTTGTCTAGTTTTCAATTTTTTATATTCAGAAGCCAACACTTGTTGTGCCACCCGGTCGGGGCACCCCATCCAGTTTGGGTGTCTCCTGCCAGCTATATAAGGATTACCCACGTAGCCTGTATGCGAGTTGATTTTTTTAGCATTTATTTGCAACCATGGACGGGTGTTTCTTAAAAGAGTGATTCTGCTGAATAGGGGAGTACTTATCGTTTACAACGACTCTTTTTGGGGGCACATGCGGTTGACATACATGCGGTTGTAGATGTAGACGAAACATTTTTCCCGAAATACCTGTACAGCATTGAATAGGAGTGGTTTGCCATCCAATATTATATTGATTAAATTGAATAAAATTCTTTAATTTTCTAAGTTTGTTCCGTACCCGCTCTTTTATATGGAGTAGCGTTAAGTTTTCATGTGTGACTTCTCTTGCTTCTGGAGACTCCTAAAAGGAATCATGCCCGAATCCCGTCCAAGTGAAAGTATCGTGGGTCAAAATAAGAAATAAACGGAGAAACACAATCTTCTATATATATGAATCTTTTAATTGGTCTGTTTTTTTTGTCTTGCACCCAAACCATCTCTCGACTCCCAGCTAGTATTGTCTTCCCTTGGATATTTTACCTGGAACTCGGTTTTATCTTTTCATCTGACCCCATAATCTTGCAATTGCCTTTAAGCTTTTAAGAGAACCGTCTATTCTAAATCGATTTCTTAAGTTTAGTCGTTGTCTCCATGGTGATATTGTACCATAAATGTCATAATCAGCCTTGCACTGCTACAGGCATTGTACTGTCCTCATTGTCGAAGGTTTTCATTTGCAACACCCAAAAGCAAGCGATTTCTGCCGTATTATGACGTTCACGTGGAATCGTGTTTTGTTCACCAACAGTGGGTACTCTGATCAGCGTCTAATATTTTAAATGCAAAATGAAAGATTATTCACCTGCTTTTGACTGACCCTAAGCAAGGGAAAGATTGCAAGCGAAGGACTGGCCCATGGCTGTGGTGCTAGTAACGAATTCACGATACCCAATCGGGTGTGTCGCCTGCCGGAGCTAATACTCCGATAAACAACAATGCTTGTCTATTTTGGAAGCACTAGCTTCGAGTGGTCCGACATGGTCGTGTTCCCTGGAATTTCCAAAATGAAGGTTTTCTTCTTTTCCTTTTGTTTACCCTGCCAATTCTCATATCAAGCAGAATATGGAGCCGACCCAACAAATGATAATGATCTTAGTTGCCATTCTTGTACACATCGTAATACTCAACTGGCCTCCATTAAGAGCATAGAGCGTGCCAGTTTATCTAGGTGCTCAGTACTGTAGTTCAACTAGGTCAAAAACTCACATCGAGGGCCTCAATATTGTAAAGAAGATCACAACACGGCAGATTTTACTGGAAGCACTCTCTGACGTATCTTTAATTACTCCATGTCTGGCTTATCAGAGCTGGGCTACCGAGTAACTAGCCCCCAGTATCCCAATGTCTGCGGAGGAAACCCTCAACCGCCAAACGCGGGGCTTCGACTCAATCTGGCCAACTCAAAGTCCCAGTGGATGATCCGCCTGGGGTAGACAGAAGATCAGTCTTGGTACGCACATTCCGTAGGTGTGGGTCCCGTGGTTGGGCCACAATCGGGTGCTTTCTCTTCACCAGTTTGTTGGCGAAATTTCTGCGACGCCTTTCTACAACACCCGGTGGTGGTGGGCCGTTGTTGAAGGGTGGTTCCATGGTTTCCCAATCCAAATAATTGTTGGGGATCTCGCCCGACACAAGCATATCCTCTGCAAGTTCAGTGAGTGTTTGTAGATCAGCGGGCTCCTCTTGGTATAGATACGGCTCAAGCACCAGGCGGAGCTTGATATCCCGCAAGTTTTGTACAAAAATCTCGCTGATCAACTCGGGACTCACGGGATATTTACAATAATCGTTTTCTAATAAAAACTTGCGGAAGCGAAAGATGTGGTGTGGAAGACTGCTGCTCTGTACCAGCCGAATCATGTGACCCACCACGTCCCGCTTCTGGTCGGTAATACCGTAAATGTCCTGGACCCATTTTTTAAGCTCGACGAAGCACGAGAATTTGCCATGCCGCCGAATTGCCTCCGCCACAAACCCGCGGGCGTTATCGATGCAAAATGTCACCTCCTCCTGGTGGGTGCGGAAATCCAACATGAAGATCAGCTCCAGCAATACCTTGAGCCACGCCTTGACTCCATCCACCTCCAGCGCATGTTTGTATGTGTACATATCTAGAGGGTGGTCTACAAGCACAGGCAGCATACGTTTGCGCCAGGCGTAGTCGATTTCATCGTAGTCGGAATTGTTGTCAGAGGTGACATTGCCCCTGGGGACTGGTTCGCCCGGGAAATCTTGTTGAGAGGGAGTATCATCTTCATCAAGAGACTCCCTCTCGCCGCGGAAGTCCCGGTCTTCTCTAAGCCTCCTTTCGCCACTGTAACTTTTAGGTTGCAAAATCAAATCCTCGTCATCTGATAACTCCCGAGCATTTTTGAATTTATTTTTCATATCTTGGAATAGATCGGGTTGTGGCGAGTAGTGGTCGCGGATTCTGCCACTCAGACCCAAAAGTGCACGCAGTGCTGGTGGAGGCAGTGAGTTGGATTGTAGTGCTTTAGGTTGTAATGTTTTGGATTGTAATGTTGCAGGCTGTAAGATTTCTGGCAGCAATGTCTTGGGTGGTAAGGTTTTCGGTTTGGGGTCGGCTTCCGGGTAATCGGAAGGATAAAGCTCATTCACCTCACCGGACCGGATCTTGTCCTCGGCAAATTGGGCCAATGAATCGAAGCTGGTGAAAACCTGGGACAGCGACAATCGCTGTAAGTGCTTGTTGCGCATATTTTGGACAAAATATGCAATCACCGTCTGCTCAGATACCGGATAGAGGGATTGGCGGTTCTTCTTGTAAATTCCCCGAAACCGTCTCTCATACTCCCGGAAACTACGGGCCTGGACGATGTTGGCCAATTGCTTCTCCACGTCGGTGCTGTGGAGTTCAAGACTGACCACTTTACGCGCCCAGCGTGTGAAATCTTCATAATTACCCCAGGTTTTACCCTTGCCCGCAGTCTTGACACGTCCCGTCAAGTTTCGGGCGACCACGGCTAGTTTATCTTTGTCTTCGGTGATCTCCCAGCTGGCCATTTTGCGTTCGATCTTTTGAAGCCAGCTTTCGAGCGCTTCCATCTCCAGCGCCACGCTGGTGTCGTCTAGATCCAATGGGTAATCAAGATTAACGAATCCAAGCATGTTTGAAACGTATTAAAGAGAGGGTAGGCAAGACTGGTGGGACGAAACAAAGGTGGTGCAAAAAACCAACAAAAAAAAAAATACTTGGTATACGCAGGCTGAACGGACTTAACCAATTACAGCCAAAGGGATCCTCAAGTGGTGTAGCGAACTGTCTAGTAGTTGTTGTGAAACTGAGCTAGCAAGATTTCTTAGCGGCTATTTGGTGAAAGAGGAGATCAATGGTTTTTTTTGGTAGACCAAAGAGAAGGTGATCTGGAAATAGTCCCAAGATTGGCCGGCTGTGTGCAGTACCCCGGTCATATTCCGGGGTTTACAGAGAATCTGCTTGCATCCAATGACGAGGGTTGTTTTTGGATGATGGGACTGTATCTATAAAGAAAAGGGTTTTTGGGAAAGCCCATATGGTTTGAGGTTTAGAGGCTTTTTCTACAATTATTTGCATGTGTTGTTTTTTTTTTTTTATTTTTGCTTGAGATCTTTTTTTTTGCTCGCTTATCTCATAAACGACGCTATGCCGCAGGACTCGTGGCTGCAAGCTTACTTAGATGGGTGATTTTAATGAGGGATGAAAAGAGGATTATTTCGGGGTTTTCAATTTTTTCACTGTTTTCAAAGCTTTTGTGTTTGCTTTCTTTGAAGTCAGTTGGGTTTTGTGGGTCCGACTTCTCCTCACTTGACCCTACCGGGTGTTGCTGGTTCCTAGTCCGAGGTAAAGTAGCTTCACTTTTTGGTAATAACCAGCCAGAAGTATGCAAAACGTGACCTGTGAAAGTCTTCATACGTACACATTCACTCAGTGACTTTTTTTTCCGGGAAGTTTTTTCATATTATGTCAAAGCTCATTTTTGTCCATATGGGATAGGGCTAATCACGTGGTTCAGCTCAGAGGCCCCCATATTAGACATGCTATTCAAATGAGTTTCTGCTATACGAATTCAAAAAGCAAACATTAGGATTATAATCAAGCCGAGGAAAACAATCAAGTATCTTGTTCGGGGCCCCAGCCTCCCATCAATATGCGTTGCCTATTTAGGGTATATGCTGCCCAGACGGCTTCACTCATGACTCCATTAGGAATATTCTGTGTAGCCGGTCACACAATTTGTTTCCTCGTAGTCACCTCGACTTTCCATGATTTGTGGCACTGCCAGTTACTTGACTGGCACATGTATAACCATTGTCCTAATCCAGCCGTAATGTAAGCTAAGACCACGTCACACTGTTTGTGGCATTGGCCCTTATGATTGGGATTGACCTTTCCCGATAAGTACCATTCATGAGCACTTTCCGCAGCCCCGAAAAAGAAAATTAACCTTCTCCGAAAGATAATGGCTCTCCCCGACAGCTGATGACTGTTCTAGTCTTACTCTGGAAATACCCCGAATTTATTATTAGATCCCACATTGAAGATCTAACACTGGAAAATAATTGCATTGTATTAAACACGATATGAGAGCACCTCTATAATTTATTGATTGAAAATTTTAAATACGTTAAAGAAAGCCTTGTTATTAAGTGTTCAATATAATGAAACTACCAAGGTGAGTGTCATCGCACTACAGTCACCACACAGTCACCACGACTCCTCCAGATTTAAATGACGATGCAACATTACCTTGGAATTTAGCACAGTGAAAGCAGCTAGAAACTTTGAAAACAAAAAAAGGAAAATAATAATAAATGAAAATATTTCCTCATGTGAACCTTTTTTATACTGCTGGCACATTCACCTCATTATAACGATGTATCGTGCGTCATACATACCAAAGGCACATGAAAAACAACCAATATTCTCCAAATCATGAAACAAAAAACAATTTAATAAATCATGGTCCACATAAATCTCTGAAATCAATACATTGCCGAATATCCTGCTCTTTTCACTGTTTTGTTGGCCTATGCTAGATATGCCCATATTGGTGTACTGCACACAGTGGTATCTTCCCACCATAGCTGCTTCACCACCTATGGACTCAAACCAGACAAAACCCCGGTATTTAAAAGCACAAGACAAAACATAAACCTTCCCATTTGAGTTCCCCCGTCCAACCCTCAGGTTTACCCAACCTTTCACTCAACCATTCCCACGCTACAGTGAAACCCCTCCCGTCTAGTCACGTGACGTTCGGGTTCCGCACGCCGCCCAATCAGAAAAAGACATTTCGTAACACTACCCTAGGACCCCACCAAGACACTACCACGTCAAAAAAACAACCACAATGTCTTATAACAAAGCTTACGAGCCGGTGAGATCTGATCCCGCGGTCGGGGACTACGAGCTCATCGACGTGGACCCTCACTTCAACAGAGTGGTGTCATATTTCAGAGGCTCGGATTTGGGAGTATGGGCAGCATCTACGGCAGCCTTCCCTCTTTCATTGGTTGCATGGGAAAAGTTGGACCCCGTGGCTGGTTCCTTCAAAAAGCCCAGTGCCGTTCCGGGCATGGCATTGAGAGCAGCCACGCTTTTAGGATTTACCGGAGGATTTTTCGCCGCGTATGTGCGTTCATCCAAGAGATTCTTGGGATGGTCGGAAAATGCCCGTGAAGTCAAGAAGGACAGGTACGAAATCAAGAAATTGTTGTCGGAGGGCAAATTGCCATACCACGAAAACGAGTCCAAGTTGGACGACCGCATGAAGGACATTTCCAACAGAAACTCCCAGTACTCTTTTGCTCTCATGGCCATTTTGCCTTGGTTCAACTTGGCCTATCACCCATACCATGGCACGGACATCCGTAAGTACTACGAGACCAGACCTGGTGAGGAGGCCTGGGGGTTTGTGTTGAAGCCATATGACGAGATCAAGGCCAAGTATGCCACCGTCATTGAATAGAGGTGTGGACGGGGCTGTAGCTAGAGGTGTATAACGGACTGTAATTACTATATTTGCATTGGAAGTGGTTTGTGTTTGTGTTTGTGTTTGTTTGGAGCGATTCTTTGCGCCCCTTTGTGGTTTCAAAATCGGGTAGTTTTTCTTTGTTCTTTTTTTCTACATACTTCTCTTTCTGCTTCTTTATTCGGGTGGAATCAAGTACCGTTGTCGCATCCATCTAAGGAATGAGCAGCCTGCACTGGTGCCCTAAGAAAGGTTGGTCCACACAGAGAATTGGTTGACATGGCCCCTTATATGATATTAGGTAAATACCAGAGAGGGCTTTTTTCATATTCATCATTTATGGAAAGGTTCGCTGTGGTTTGGTTTTCCTGACGTTTTCTCTTGCCTGTATATTTCAGCCATGTTGGTTAAATTGTGGCTAAGTTCTTGGTGTATTTTTCTTCTCTGATTCTTCTTTTACAGGGTTTAAAAAATAAGGAGAGCAAATCTCTTTGTTGGGCCCGATGTCTATTGAAAAAAACTTGCGATCTAAAGAAGAAACCTCTTTCGGTATATCATACCCAGACCAGTAGTGTGCGTATCCGGTTCATATTATCCAGAATAAGCCCAATCCTGGTGAATATTGATATGATTATTTTTTTCTTTGGTATAGAATCACAGCGTATATCCGTTGACGGCCTCGCCCACGTGATTTCACCAAACTGGGTATAACACCCAAAAACGGCCGTGTTTTATTGGCCTTCAACTCGGCCTAATTCATGGTATCTGAGAGATCGAGAGGCCTCGCGTGATCTAATCTATTGTGGAATTTCTTCAGAGCATACCCAGAAACAGCCATCACGTGAATGAAAATACCGCTTCAATGCAGTAAGCAGCTACGTCTTCTTTAAAGTGTTATAACCTATATCGTGAATTCTATTTCAATGCCAAACTGGGATTATAGTGGCATTCATTGGACTATATAAATAGTAGTGTTCACATTGCAGTGCCCACAGGGCCGGGCCAGAGGGACAATTGAACAGGATCTGGCAACCAGATAGTGCCTTTTTTTATTATTATTATTATTACTACTTCTTTTCCATAAACCCTTTTTTCTGGATTGGCCGACTCGAGATTTTTATATGTGCAAATAATTTTTTATTCACTGCAAATACCCAACTACTGTATCCTTCTAGGGCCAAGAAGGCTGCCGACCTGTCTATCTCCAGAAACGGGTGCGCGCGAAGACCCGCACCGCTGTTTATTTACAAATATCACCACCATACATCGGCAGGCCCAAACAATTAAAACCAAACATCTCCTGAGATAATTCTGCGCCAACATAGAATTTCCGGGTTTATCCATACTTTCTGAATTCTCCTCACTTGATTGCATATCATGAGTGACGACCAGGACTTCTCGCAGTTGCCCGTCGACGAGAAAATCGCACACAATGTATGGAAGGTGCGTTTGGATGGATACACGACATTGATCGGCCAGTTTGAAAACTCCAGAAACGAAAACGACGCCTGTTTTGGTGTATTGAACGTGCGGTCGGACTCCCTCAAGACAATTGTGCTTGATCTGAACGTCGTGGCCCAAGAAACCGCGGTTTTGCTCCTATGCAAATACCTCGAGTATGGGTGTCCTTCTTCCGCCGTCCCTAGATTGAAATCCTCGGGTGTCGTGCTGGCCTTATGTGAAAAAGGTTTAGCTTCAAGTAGGGCCGGTACCAAAGCTAAATCCGTGGATGCAATTCTCCTTCTTGGCGAAGTTTCTGGCTCTGCCGACTGGATCGTTGAGCAGATCCTCCCCTACCTTGAAAACAGATTACCAAAACTCGTTGCCGGATGTGTTCACGCGCTCCACCAACTAGTACAGAACTTCGGGTGTGTTTTGGTGCCACCCAAGCTTATTATTCCATCCTTGACAAAACTCTTCGCCCATGCTGATCGAAATGTCCGTGCGGAAACAACAAAATTAGCCGTCGAGCTCTATATCTGGCTACGAGACGGATTCACCTGCTCTTGTTCCCCAACTTAAAACCCGTCCAGCAACGAGACTTAACCGCCGAGTTTGCAAAAGTTGATGAAACAAAGCCTGAGCAAAAAAGATTAACAAGATCCCAAAAGAAGAGCTAGCTGCCCGCCAGCAGAGCGCTGACACTCTCGAGTCCGTTGATGAGCCTATGGAAGACGTGTCAAATCTCGATAGCGCGCAAGAGTTCGATCCCTATGACATGATGGAACCTGTTGAGGTCTTGACCAAATTGCCGGGGGATTTACACGCAAGGGCATCGCTGACAAAATGGAAGGACAGGGTAGAAGTTCTTGAAGAAGTCCAGGTAGTCCTTTCCAAAGCTCCCAAGCTTGTCGCCGACGATTACACTGATCTTGTGCGCTTATTTGCCAAGTGCTTTAAGGATGCAAATATCCAGGTCGTACAGCTTGCAGCGAACGGTATCGAATCTTTGGCAAAAGGCTTGAAAACTGGCTTCCTGAAATACAAATCCTTAGTGCTTGCACCTTTGATTGAGCGAAGCAAAGAGAAAAAACCTGCGGTGGCTGATGCGCTCGCAAACGCTTTGGACTCTATATTTGCGTCCTCCTCTCTCCTGGACGTCTTGGATGAGACTATTGTCGGTATGAAACATAAGACTCCCCAGGTCAAAATCTCTTCCACGAACTATCTCCAAAGGTGTTTATCCAACACAAATGTTGCACCCAAAAGTGCTCAGATTGATCAAATCATGCAAGTGGGAGTCAAGCTACTTACAGACTCGCAGGAGCCCATCAGACAGGCAGCTACCGTAATGGTAGGTACGCTCATGAAGATCACCGGAGAGCGCGAGCTCAAATCTTTGCTCGAGAATGTCGATGATAACAGACTAGCCAAAGTAAGAACCGTTTACGAGAGTGTCTCTGTTAAGGTAACCGGCACTGGCTCGCGTGCGCCTACCTCTTCCACGCTGAGACCTGACTCCGTTCCCAAAACCGCTCCGTCGCAAGCACGCCTCGGGAGTACACCAACTCTTAAAAAAACTGCTGCATCTCTGTCAATCCCTTCCAAAAGACTTGCTTCGTCTCCTGCAAAACGTCCAGATCTGGGGGCTAAGGTGCCGGTGAAAAGCTTTACCGGACGTCTGCTTATCTCCCCAGCTGCCAATGGAGCTGCGGCGAAACCAAAAAGTGAGCCTCCTTCAATCCCTCCACAGATTCTCGAAGAATTAAGAACACTCAAAGAAGAAAACAGGCGCTTGAAAGAGGAAAATGACCTGGCTCTGAAGGTGCACGCGACATTGGTAGCCGATGTGCGCAGATTGACTCAGGAAAAAACCGCCTTGACAGAAAAATTAGAAATGCTCTACAGGGACAACACCAATGGAAATCTCATGGTGAAACAGAAAGATACGCAAATCATGCGCTATACTAGTGATTTGGAGAATGCAAAGTTGAAAATCAAGACTCTAGAGCAAAATATCGAGATGATGAAGCTCCAGCAATCCACGATCCAAACGCAACCCTCGCAACCACTCCCGCGGGATGCGTTCACATCGCCGTTTGCGTCACCAGCTCGTTTTTCTCTGTCCAGACTTAGTCTGACTGAGCTTAGTTCGCGTGTCAATAGATTATCTATTGAAGGAGGAGCTAATCTTCCAAACATCACGGACGACCAGTCGCGGGGCAAGTCTGCAGACGAACCCGGGACCAGTGACTTTACACGAGAACCTATTTCAGGCAGCACAGGCTCTTATCTGAGACCTGAAGTCCAAAGCACAGGCGATGGAGAAGAAAATTGGCGAAAGGCAACTGAAGTGACTGCCCAACTCAAAGCAAGAATCGAAAAGATGAAGCAACGTAACAGACTATCTTCCAGGTAGAGCAAGTCCTGAATATTTTGGACTGCAGATAGATGGCCGGTTTCGGATAGCGAGCGTGGGAAAAAGTCAAAGTGCATGAGAAAAAACCAAATATTGAGACTTGCAAGATCAAAGCAGAAAAGACCATATAAAAAAATGTCGACCAAGTTGAAAATTCTTGTTCCTGTCAAGAGGGTCATAGACTATGCTATCAAGCCTAGAATCAACAAGGCTGGTACTGGGGTTGAGACGAAAGGTGTCAAGTTCAGTATGAACCCATTTTGCGACATAGCATTGGAAGAGTCATTGAGAATCAAAGAGGCCAACAAAGGTCTTGTTGAAAAGATCCATGCTGTTTCTATTGGGCCAACCAAGGCTCAGGATATATTGAGAACTGCACTTGCTAAAGGTGTGGACTCCACAACCTTAATTGACGTTGGCGAAAGCGAAGTGGAGCCATTGACGGTGGCCAAGATATTGCAAAAGGTTGTTGAAAAAGAGCAATCTAACTTGATTATCTTAGGAAAACAAGCCATCGACGATGACTCGAACCAAACAGGACAAATCCTTGCGGGCTTATTGAATTGGCCTCAGGCGACCAACGCATCGAAGATTGAAATCGATGGTGACAAGGTCAGTGTGACCAGAGAAGTTGATGGTGGTTCAGATACTTTGAGTGCAAGCTTACCAATGATTGTCACTGCTGATTTGAGATTGAACGAGCCCAGATATGCATCTTTGCCCAACATCATGAAGGCCAAGAAGAAGCCTTTAGAGAAGTTGAAGGCCAGCGATTTGGGTATTGAGATTGTCAACAGATTGGAAACGCTTAAGGTTGAGGAGCCTCCCGCACGTTCCGCGGGTATCAAGGTGGAAAGTGTGGATGAGTTGATTTCCAAATTGAAGGAGGCCAAGGCGATCTAAACATGGAAGCCAAGCATTGTACATTTATTGCCTCCAGATTTTGCTTAAATAGAGATGAATATTCAAGGAAATTCAAGAAAATAAAGAATCAGAAGAATCAGAAAGAATCAGAAAGGGGTTGTTTCCAGTTAGGGTGTATCACAGAAGTGGATATATTTCAGTGCCAACATGGAGTCTTCCTTTTGCTACTATCTGGTAAAGAATTCCTGGGGACAAGTACCACCCCTTGGTTGGGTGTTGAAAATTGTGTTTGTTAAAACAGCCAAATATAAATGGAATACTGAGAAGCAACTAAATCTAAACAGAAATGTATGGGTTTCAAGAACTGTCTGTGTGGGATTCATGGATAATGCAGAACAGTTTAATTGGTAGTTGTTGGTGTACAACAACTCTCAGAAATGTCAAAGGTGTTAATATTATTATAAAAATCAGAGAAAGTGACTTCCGTTTTATAGATTCTAAGTGGCAGGCCCTTTCCGGTGGTTTTTATAAGATTATATCTGAGCCAAAAAGAACCGATTCTAGTGGGGTCTCGTCATGACCAAATCACTATAGCGGGGTATAGTACACGGCCCATGGTTGACACTAACTACATGGAGCTAAACCCTCCGTTATTTCCCTTGAAGCCCCCTGAAAGGTGAACGTGGTACTTTGCACTTTTTTTTTTCGTTTCTTTTCGGCTTTTACCTCGCTGTGTTTATCCAATGCTGTATTATTCCGGGCTTACACCGAATATGATAAGTTGGTGCTACCTGGCAGATGCAGTCTATGGATAGTTGTGCAATTAAAAGAGAATGGACACCCTATCTTCTTTTCGCTTCCTTCTGCTCAGCTTCCATTTCTGGTTACATTTTCAACAGTCCGCTAAACTTTGGATTAGGTGACAAATATAATCAGCAATATGGATTAGGGCACGGACACACAAGATACCACGTTATGGGTTGGGCCAGCGAAACGGCCCTGGGTCCTGGCCCTAGCTCAGACCCGAAATTGTGCGGGCCCTGTTCCAGTGACATGACTAGCAAAGGGACTATATATACACCAAAAGTTGTCCACACCGGTTTTTTTTTTTCTTTTTTTTTTTCTAAAATGGCCCTTTTCTTCCATAGTACTGATATTATCGTGTCAATTTCTTCCAGGCTCTTACCTAAATGGGGGTTACCCTATTTAAAGAAGAACTCACTCTAGTTGGAAGAACAGACCAGGGCCGCCAGACCAGGGCCACCTCGCGCGGTTTCTTGATATGTCCTTCTGGCCCGAACCCATTTTTTCAAAACACATTTATTCATTTACTCTAACCTATTTCTCATCCTTTTCCCCTTTTTTTTACCTCACCTTTGTCCCATTTTCTTCCCCTTGTTCTTTTTCCCCTTCTTTCATCTTTTTACCCATGACAGTCGAGATTGCTGCTGCTTTTCTAGACCACCAATTGGCCGCATGGACTCGCCTGAAGCCTCTTGTAGTGGGTATTTCCGGCCCGCAAGGCTCGGGCAAATCTTACCTCGCAACTCATTTACTACACCACCTCAACACAAAACACCCCAAGCTCACAAGTGTTGGTGTGTCCGTGGATGATTTTTACTTGACGCATTCAGAACAGGCAAAAGTATCTGCTGATGCCAAAAAATCAGGCAATTTCGTGTTAGAAGGCCGTGGCTTACCTGGCACGCACGATTTGTCTTTAGCCTTTAACACAATGGATGCTCTCGTTTCCGGAAAACCGGCCAAAGTACCTCGTTATGATAAGAGTGCATTTAATGGCGAGGGAGATCGGACTCCAGAGCAAAATTGGCAAGTTGTAGCTGAACCGGTCAATGTTATAGTGTTTGAAGGCTGGTTTAATGGGTATAGAGCGATTGATCAGACGGTATTTCCGTCTGTGTACCTCTCCAATGATCCCAGTGGGCCTGTTCATCGTAGCTCAATGGCCCACCTTGAAGAAATCAACACCAATCTCCAAAAATACGAAAAATTATGGGATATGTTTGACTGTTCAGTGATTCTTCGGGCTGTGGACCTAGACTACGTCTACAAATGGCGTCTCCAGCAAGAATCTGAATTGATTTCCCGGAAAGGCCAGGGAATGAAAGAAGCCGACGTTATCAGCTTTGTAAACCGGTACATGCCGATCTATGATCTTTACTATTGGCGAATGTGCGACCAAGGGATCCTGAAAAAGGGTACTAACTTATGTCTTCTGCTTGATTTCGACCGAAACGTCACGCAACAGAAGATGATATGAGGATTTCTTGTTTTGATTTTGAAGGAATGGATGAAGACGGCGATATCGGTGTGAAGATCTTTGTGGGAAACCTTGAAAATGGATAATCTTTGTCTGATTGTTCGTCCTATGCTCTCCACGCTCTTTATCACATTGATCCACTCGTCAAATACTCTTGTGGAGTCTGTATTACCTGTTTTAATCCCCGCAGAATCAGATAATGTGTTATTGGAGAGGATTAGTACAGCTGAGAGTATCCAAACTTCAAGTGTAAAAGCTCTGGGGCCAACACAAGACTTTCTGATTTGTTGTCGATACAAACCTGGGCATTTGGGTAAATAGTTCCCGTGTCAAAAATCGGAGGACAGTTCATATTTTGTCTTTTTGGTTGTTGGATATTTACTGCGCTCTCGGCCTAAGTTGGAAGATTTTACCTCGGACTTTTGGAAATATCGGTCACCATTGTACCAAATGGAAACAGTCCAGGCATCAACTTGTTGATGTTTTCACTGCATTTAAGCTCCGCTAAGATGAAATACATAACAGCTAACTCAAGTGTTGTGGTGGCTAAAGAGTATATGTGAATATGACCATGCCACCCTGCGCACACTTTATGGATACATGATAGCTATTCAATTGATTATCCGAGAATGAAAAGACGTTTATATTCATGGGGTGTTCTTATGTAAATGGAGGTGGGGGTAATCCTAACGATTAATAAGTCAATACGGAATAGAGCACGAGTCAATCATATCTGCAGACGATTCGTCTCCCTACGAAAATGGCCAAGTCACCCAAGTTCGGAAGGAAGGACCAAAAGTTTGTTTGTTTGTATTCTTTTTCCTCTTACATTTATCTCTTCCCCTTTGTCGTCTTTATAGCGTTATCCACGTGAATCGTAACACCCATCAAGCGAGAGTAAAAGAAAAAGAGATGGAATGAATAAGTCATACTTAACGTTGGTACTCCTCAGGGTAGAAGATCAATCTCTCAACCCCGGATTCCGTCAAAATGACCATTCTGATGACTCCACCAGACAGTCCGTCCCATTTGATGGCCTCGGAAAGTGCAGCTTTGATGAACGACACACACTCGTCCTTCTCCATTTCTGGCTTGAAGTTCTCGTCACACCAACCGTAGATAAATGTGGAGCCAGATCCTGCAATTGCATATTCTTGCTCATGGATTGAACCTCCGATTGGAATCAGGAACACGGAACCCTTGTTTTTTTTATCGTACCCCGCACAAATGATACCCGCCGACAATGCATCCTTGTTGTTGTAACACATTTCCTGGAAAATCGATGCGGCAACCTTGGTGGCCGGCTTTTCACCCGGAGGCAACTGCACCGCATGCATTTGTAAGTGATATTTGACAATATCGGCCACCGCCTGTGTATCAGCTGCAGATCCCGACCGGCAGCAGTAAATAGTATCGTGGATTTGCGTCAACTTATCCGAAACCCGGTTTGCAATATATGTTCCCGTGGTGGTTCTGGAATCGGCACCAAGAATGACTCCGTCTTTAAACTTGACCGCCATGATCGACGTACCCAAAGACACCTCGCCTTTCTTCAAGTGGTTTACATCCACAGTAATTCCATTCATTATGAGTGGTGTTTGGTCTTTTGAGTATAATTTGGTGGTTTTTGAAGTGGTTGTGGCTTTTCGTGTCTAGTAATATGGGCCCAACACTGGTGATACTATATACTGGGTCCAGTGTGGCCTTTGGTATCGCCACTTGGGCCAAGGTCACGTGTGCTCGCTCGCTCGCTCGCTCGCTCACTTATTTTTTCAGGTGTCGTGATTTTTTTTTGCTTGAAGTTTTATGGTTCCAGCTGGAGGCCGCGCATTTGGGGCCAAAAAAAGCGAGCCTTTCGGCCCCGGCCCTGCAAACTGAACACAACAAGACCCAAAAATATTTTCCCATAGTGGCATTTTTTTAATCTTTTTTTTTTTTAAATCGGAATATGACCTTATTTTTTTTCAAAATGGCTTTATTTCAAGTTTTCTGTGTGGTTGTTACGAAGTAAGATGGGGGTAAAAATTGGTCTTCCCTACATTTTCTGGGAGTATGCTATAAATGTTGAAGTACTTTAGCTGTGGGCCCTCCTGGTGTTTTCTAGAGCTCGGTCCCGACTCAAGCACGTGAAACATCTTGGCTCATTTAAACCTGGATGTGTTTAATTACAAGAAAAAGGCAGAAAAATGTCACGAAGGGAGTCCCGAAGGAAGCAACAAATAACGATATATTTTTAAGAATAAAACTGAGAAATTTTTTTAAAGTGGCTGTCAATTCCTCGCTTTTTTTTTTTTAAAAAGAATCATCATATTACTGGACGTTATTGTCAGAATGTCTCAGGCACCCCTACCAATACCTAAAAAGTATATACCATAAAAATGATGGAATTTTACTATGACCCAGGGTAATCCAATATGACGTAACTTACTGGATGCGCAGAGGGTTTTTTTCCCATTTAGGCTTTTCATACCCCTCAAAGCAGGCATCAAGTTCAAGAAAAAATCAGAAAATCCTAAACCAAGTTGAAAACTCCTTTCTAAACCATGCATTTAACCATGGAAAATTTAGGGCTAGAATTGAGCATGCAAACAGCTGTGTGTAAAAAACACCTGTGTGTCATAAACAGCTGCACCAAGACCCAAAACACGATAATTAATATCAGGATACCTAGGATATCTACTCATATATCCCCATTCATAAAAGAAGAAAAAAAATCCTTACCTGAGTTAGCATATTTGTGTATCATATATATCTGGATACTTCCACTGGCCCTTGACGTGGTGTGGTTGGTAACTTATTGTCAAACTCGCACTGCGTAACTTCTCTTCCCTCACTTCAAGCCTTCAAGGTATTACACAATTTCCCACCCAAGATAAAGATATATAGGTAACCATGTACACACATTTAATGTGTCTTGCTTTTGCTCGTCAAGTCCACCTTAAAAAAATTGATCTTGTGAAGAAGTAAATGCAATACATTGGCAGGCCGCAATCGGGATCCCGATGGTTGGATCCTGGGACTGAAAAGAGAGGTTTCTTCCAAAAACAAAAAGGAATAGCCCCAGGGAATTTTGAACTCTCAATCTGTACCTACTCGGTGGTGACATATTACGTGTTGCTGGAGCCAGTAAAGTACCGAGTACACGCCTAACGGCCGTTACGATGTGCTGTGTATGTTGCTGCGGGTTGATGCTGTAAGTACTCACCCAACCTACACTGAGAACCCCCACTATGTCCAGTATTATTAGACTAAACACTCACTTCTATCCACAGAAAATTCATAAAAGATAAAAAAAGAATGAAAGAAAAGAAAGAAAGAAAATGTGGTATCTTTGACTGTTGGGGTCGTGTATCGGTATTGGATTCGGATCGAGATCGGGATCGGGATCTTGAATTCTTTTATAAGGTGGCTTGCTACGCGTGCGGTGCGTGCCGCCAAGGTGAGACACGTAAACACACACAGGAGATTTCCCCTATGGTCCTCGGCCTCCTCATACTGTGCAGAGCAGCGCATAGAAACGCCTGCACTGAGCCTGAGGGTAAAGGAGACATTCTCCACAGCGAAGAAACTTAAAGCGATCCCAGAAAATGTGGGCTTCTAAACTTCACAAGTACATACACACATATAAATATGTGGGTTTGCTTTTGTGTTTGCTTTTGCTTTTGTGTTTGTGTTTTTGTTTGGAAGGCTGGTCTCTTTGAAAATTTTACAGCACGGAGCGAGATCTCTTTACGCCTCAGATTCTTTGCCTTTTTCGGCCTCCACATCCCTAGCCGTTCCGGGAGGCTTTTTCCTTCGCACAAGTCAAGCATATGCTCAATTGGAAGATTGCGGCCTGCACGGATGCGCGTGCGCGGGCTCACTCCCCGTATTGAACACGTCTGGTTTTTTTAATACATTGAGGTCCATTGTTCTTTTTCTTAGCTAGGCAAGTTCCGTTTTTTGTTCTTTTTTTCTCCTCAACCCCTCAACAACAATGAACCCACTTCGTTTCCTTTTGTTTTTGGCGTTGCCTTTGCTTGCATTGGCCGCGTCAAACCTCAACAATTACATGACACCTGAAGAATTCAAGCATGTCCATGATGACCCCGAAGTGACGCATTTCGTCACTTTCGACGTGACTATCTACAAGTCCGAAACCGACTTCGAGCACCTCGGAAAGTTGAAGTTTGCTCTTTTTGGCGAGCACTTGCCTGTCACCGTGGCCAACTTCCTTACCAAGACGGAACAGTCCACCTATGGCTACCCCAAATCGCTTCTCCACCGTGTGGTGAAGAACACTATTATCCAAGGTGGTTACTTGTGGAGAGCCGGATACCAGGACTACACGCCGGTGCAATACGAAAAGTTCCCATGTGAGAACTTTGACGTTCTCCACAACAAGGCCGGCCGGATCTCTTTGGCTAATACTGGAGGCAACACCAACGGTGCGCTGTTCTTCATTTCCACGGGTGCTTCCACCCCATTTTTCGACGGCAAGTATGTGTCTTTCGGCCAGCTTATCAATGGTTTCGACGTGATGAACAAGATCAACGAGGTGCAATTGAATGGTGAAACGCCTGTGCATGAAGTGGTAATTACTGAAGCTGATTACACCGACCTTTCTGTGCCAATGGTGATGGACTTCCGTACTGTGACTGCTGAGTATCTGTACTTCATCTACTTCTGTGTGGCGGTGGTTGTTCTTCTTGTGCTCTACCGCGTCAAGGGCCGCAGATCCCTTGTGGACCTTAAGAGCTTCAAGTTGTGATTGGTGTGATGTTGTGTGCTTTGTTCTTCTGTGTCTGGGTTCTATGAATCTGTTTGCTGGGGATCATTAATAGAAATCATTATTTTATATATCTGCAGAATTCAGCCTATGTTAATTAGACTGTTGTTTTCAATGATAAGTCACCATATAGTGTATTGTTTGTAGACTGTGTTAGTTTACGAGATAGTTTGTTAAATACCAAATTGCATGATTGTGATTGTGAGGCCTTACGTTCGTTTCTATTCTTAAATAGGGATCTTTCATTTATTGAGTACGGACTTATAGGTTACGTGTTTTTCGCCGTTCTTGCTCATTCGAGACGTTAGACTTTTTCGACAGTTTCACGATTCGAAGTACTCAGATTCTGAAATCCCTAAGAAATGAATTCTCACAAACTTCCTGGCCTGGGTCGAAGTTGATGAATTTAGCATATTAGAATAGTTCAGTATTTTAAAAGTCTTCCAAAATGTTGACTGAGAGATGGCGAAATGGAACTTTTCAACAATAAGCAGAATTGCAAACAAGATTTCCTGATATCTCACCAGTATTTAATATCTGTCTCAATTTATTGTTTCGGAAAAAAAAAAAGATAAAAGGCAATTGAGGTCGTTGATAATTTGAATAAAAAATGCTTCTTGAACGGTGTCAGTCGTATTTAAAGGTAAAGGAATTCTTTGTCTTATTGGCTTGCTATAATATAACTTGTATGCACCAATAACTGGGTGATGCCAATGAGTTATTTAGAATAATAGAAGTGACAGTATCAAATGCAAAAGTTTCTTCAATTTCCATTTTTCAGATAGTGAACCTTCTCTCCGCCACTAAATGTGAAGGCCGAAATTATCAGCTTACGAATGGTGTTCAAATTTGGGAAATTTTATGAGAATTGCCATTCTTCCTGAACCAGGTTTATTCCCGGATGTCAGTAATTGAAAGAATATATTGATGTGAAAATAGAGGGGAAAAAATCAGATTTTCTCACCATCTCACAGCTTCTATTACATGATCTTCTCTATTCTTCACCCATGTACAAATATCATGCCTTCAAAATCTGAATCCTCTACAATAAGCAACTCAAATATCTCTTTGGAATATCTAAAAGAAATAACCCACTATTAGAATGCATTCTTGTGAATCCAGTTACCTTCGAACCCGGCTAAGACCACGGTCTAATTTCCCGATACGGCAATTACCCCCAATATACAAGCGTATAACGAATACCTTTTTGCCCATGAACCCGAATTTAAGCCAACATTCAAAGGTATTTAAATATTACGTGCTCTTACATCCAATAAACTCCTCATGCAATTTTTTTTTTTTTCTGAAACCATCAAGACGACGCTATTTTGGTGAGCTTTATCTTAATGGGGTCTTTCCTATGGGCCCGCACCATGCCCTTTTCGCACTCTCCCTCCAGGCCCACCTGGATCAAGATGGATTCTTCTCAAGATATCAATATAGCACCCCTTCCTTTCTGTCACCTGGTGGGCCGCTTCTCTCTTCGTACGTGTTAATGAATAGAAACGCTTCTTAATAAAATATACCGTTTCATAGATACATATAAGCCCAAAAATAGCTATACAAACAATGTCGGACTTCCCCATTGTTGTGGTGAAGAACCTACCCTACGATGCCTCCACGGCGCTGCTCTACGAGCTTTTCTCCAACTTTGGCAAAATCCACCAGCTTCGAATTTCCGATGGTTCAGTTCCCCAGGGAACCTGTTATGTGGTATTTTTGTCTTTAGACGATGCCAATAAAGCCGCCAAGGAACTTAACGGTGTCAATTTCAGGGCTCGCTATTTGGTGGCCCACATGTACCAGCCAAGTTCCGAGACGCTAGGGGCAATTGAACAATGAGCTATATCCACCCATAATTATATAGTGAAAGAAAACAAAAAAATTCTACTAATATACGTTACACTCGATAACCTTCTTGTACTGATTGTACTTTTCATCATCTGTTGATCGTTTTTATTATCTGGTAAACTTTTTATGTATTTTTTTTTCTTCACCCTCGTGCTTACTTCTGGATCGAAATATCGATAAGCCCCAAAACGTAGTAGCTCATCAACCCAACAAACACAAACCCGGCAATCTTAGCCACCTTGCGCCAGTAGCTGGCTGCAGAGTATCTGTACTTGATCAACACCTTGGTGTCGGCCAAACCGTCAATCAAGTTGCTGAACTCAAGCGTGACCTTGACGTGACCTTCGGCAACATCAAGGTAGCTCAACTCGGAGCCGACTTGGATGTTTTGGGGTGTCTGTAAAGCACTGGCATTAAGGTACTCGGCGTTCTCCGGTAAGTAGAAGTTGACGTACACCTTATCGTAATGAACGTTTCTAAGCGAGTTCAAAAGCGAGAACAGAGCCACGTAGGTGTCGGGCTCATTCGTCACCTTACGCACAAAAGTCTCGAGCGAGTTACTCCAGCCCAATGTGAAGTTGTATCTCCAGCCACCGAAAAGCGGGAACCGGGGTTGCACAACAAGGTGGCCATGGGTGACTTGGTGCGTGGTAACCATGCCGACCTTATCAGTGACATAGTAATCGTTATATGGGGCCTTGGTGTCGATAGGGAACTCCAATTGCGAGAGCGCATGGTGGTCCTTACGGATGTCGAATCTGCCCTTCATCCAGTCGCTACGCGAGTACCCCGTCTTCAACTCGGCACCCTTGTTCAAAATCTCGTAGTACTCCTCAGTCTGAACCACATCCACGCCTGATGCTGGCAACCAAAAGCTACGTTCGAGGTGAACGACGTGAGTGACCGGGGTGTTGTGGTCGTAAACAAGACCCATGGGGAAAACCGAATACGAAGGGATGGTGTCAAACACGGGACCATACGTCAATGAACGGGATTCCGTGTCTACGTGGCCCTCCAACTCAGGCAAACCAGGGGTGATTTCGAAATCAGTGGCCAACTCCATTTCTTGGCCCTTGGAGAGCCCAATTATTGTCATTGAGTACTCCAAGGTCTCGTATGGAGAGTAGCAGAACTTGTTGAGCTTAACCACCAATTGCTGGCTTTCCTCCAATGCGATCTTTGCTGGGAATGGCGATATAGGGTCGGTATAAGCGAACATAGCATTCATCTCGATCGAGGAACCGGGGGAGATTGGGTAAGGGAACTTCACGACATAAACACCCTCAGTGAGGCGGACCACGTGGGCCTTTTCCTTACGCTCCGAGAGGATAACAGCATAGTGTGACACGTTCGAAATGGCATCAAAACCATCATTCACAGGCAACACATAGATATCCTGCGGCTCAGGGAGATACGTTTTTCACCTCAATGAGCGTGTGCTCTTTAACGTATGGGTGCGAGAGATCGAGCGTACGGTAATAACGGGTGTTTTCCCACAAAGAAGGATCAATCTGGAACTGGAAGGCGGATGCAATGGCTGCACAAGCCGCATATATGGCAAGCCACGACCAATTCATATCTAATTCACGGGGAGATTATGGGGTGTGGAAAAAGATATATGGATAAGAATGTCGCTTTCACTTGAGTTTGGAAAACCGCCTACGTGCGGCCGTTGGAGGAGTTTGACCTCTGGCCACCTGGCCAAGTGCGCGCTCACCACTCTCGATGCAGGAATCCGTCCGTGGACAGCGGGCCCACGGTGCTGTTTAAGGTGTTTGAGTGTACTTGGTGAACATTTATACAACTCAGTTTCAGTCTGCAAGGGATTGTAATAATTTGGGCAATGTTATTTTTATATTTCGGAAATGGCTGTGATGGGTGTGCCCAGGCCTCCTGGTTCTAAACCCTGTGTTGTTTTTTCGTAGTCAATTAATGATTTCCGAGTATCGCGTAGGGCCGGAAAAAATGTTGCAACAGCTGCAACAAAGTGTGCCTGTTATCTAAGGTACGCGTAGAGTGATCCTAGCAAAAGATGATGCCAATTTGTGGCCCCATTTAAAGTGTAAGTACTCTTTTTGTTGTTGTTGTTTTTGGTCTTTTTGGGCTTTTTTTGGGATTTTTGGGATTTTTGGGATTTTTGTTGTGATCTTCCCGGGTGTCGTGGTGGTGACCATGAAGCTCAAAGGAGACTAGAATCTGCACCTGTTGCAGCCATGGAGGGTTTGGGGGTTTCGCCAACAAGAGAGAATAATGAGCAAAACTCCCACTCCGGTTGTTCTAGAATATAGTTTTATGTATTATTTTGCCGGAATATTGAAGATTTGAAACCATTCGTGGGGATATTATCCGTACTATTTTGTATATTGGACGATCCACAAATTTACCTCTCCAGTCAACCACTGACCGGGGTCAACCACTGAACTGGGCTGGGTAGCACGCGACACGAAAAAAAAAAATAGCCGTCGCCAGCACATGGAAAAGCAGTGGTGTCAGCAAAAAAAAGACACAAGATTAGAAAATTTCTCGACAAAAAAGCCAGAAGTTTATTTTTTCGAAAATTTGATGTAAAGTCTCTTTCTTTGCCCTTTCTGGACATTTTCCGTCAGTCAAATCCATGTTGTTGAATAGCTGAGCCTTTAAACGGCGCAGCTTTAGGGATCAATCGAAAAATATTCCTAGTCTTCTTCGAACAAAACATTCTCTTCAGCAGATCCACTCTACCGTATAAAGACTTTCTAAAGAAAAAAAAATACCCAAAAGAAAAAAAAAAAAAAAAAATTAAAGAAAAAATTAAAGAAAAATTAGAGAAAACCTACAAAAGCAAAAGAAACAAAAGTAGAGAGCTTTCCTTCCCACTGCTGTGACCACCTGGAGGCCTTCCCTCTGTTTCCCCGCGTTCGACCCCAGAAAAAACATTTGGCCCGTACTTACTTGCTATCACGCGCTTGTCGTTCTTCACTGGACTCTAATTCCAGATTCTCAAATTACACCAAAAAACCACCAAGAGATATTTTTTCACAATCTTTCCTTGATTCAGATATTCAAAAAATATATCCGATCTTTTAGTTTTTTCTTTACGATCCGAGGGTCTTTTTCTGGCTTTCTTCATCCATATCTTGAACAAAAGCGTAGATGTTTTTGAGACGTCCTGCGGGACCCTTCCAGTCTTCCACGTCAACCTGTTGAAACACTGGCGAAACTAGGTAAACAGACAAACACACACACAGACAGACAGACACATAAGCGGAATTCTTCATAAAATATTCACCTTCTGTTGAAATAAAACACTCCACAACGACCAAATCTGATCCCCGAAATACCTACTGTAGAAATTAAATTCAAACCCAAGAGCAAACATGTTTCGCAATCTCGGCCATTTTTTTTTTTTTGCTTGCCTCCACCGCCACCGCCACCACCGGTCGCCGTCGTGCAAAACAGACCCTAGGTCCAGGCCTCGCGGTTTATGACGTAGAGAGATCTCTATATTTTGGGATACACTATACCCCAGACAATCTTCCAATTCTCCACCCCTTTCGATAAATTTTCACCAAGAAATAGATTGCAAAGCAGTCACGTAAAACAAATAAACTTCCGAAAATACCCGAAATACTTTCTGCGTTGTTGTTTTGCTGTCGTTTCGGATTTCGGATTCCTGCTGCTAATTCCTCGTCCCCAGAGTTCTGTACTGTCCCCAGGCATTCTCAACGCCTCATTGGCCCAGGATCTCTAACCAGACACGAAAAAAAAAAAAAGATCCTTTCAAAAGAACAACAGAAAGCAACTAAAAAAAACACCAGAAACTTTAACAAAAATCTGGTTTCTGTTCCGACACTCATATACTTATACTTGTCTTCCATTATAGAAGCGTATCAAAGTCTGTGTTACCCTTAAGTTATTGTCATTTTTTTTTATACTTTTGTCTGTTGTTTTGGTTGTTGATCTGAAGGTATAGGATATACACCACAATGTCGTTGCAAGACCTTATTCCAGTGGTCAATAAGCTCCAGGATATCGTGACCACAACACAGTTGGCCGATATCGACTTGCCGATCTTGGCAGTAGTGGGCTCTCAGTCCTGTGGCAAATCTTCTGTGTTGGAGAATATCGTTGGCAAGGATTTCCTTCCTCGAGGCACTGGCATTGTTACTCGGAGACCATTGGTTTTGCAATTGATCAACATCAAGAAAACCGATCCTTTGGTTCGCAACTACAACCCTGCTGATTTACAGGAGGCAAATTCCTACGCACTGACGTCGGAAGAGCCTACGTTGGAGGACCACCTCAGAAATAGGGCCAACGGATCTGCTGCGGGCCAACAAAGCACCAATTCTTACCCCAACGATGAACCTACTGAATGGGGAGAGTTCCTCCATATTCCCCACAAGCGGTTCTACAACTTCCATGCTATTCGGCGCGAAATCGAACAAGAAACCGCCCGGATTGCCGGTAAAAACAAGGGGATCTCTCGTTTGCCCATAAACTTGAAAATCTACTCGGACCGCGTGCTCAACTTGACCTTGGTGGACTTGCCGGGCCTCACCAAAATCCCCATTGGCGACCAGCCCTCGGATATCGAGAAACAGACGCGTAGCTTGATCTTGGAGTACGTACAGAAACCCAACTGCATCATTTTGGCCGTATCCCCCGCCAACGTCGACCTCGTCAACTCGGAATCTTTGAAATTGGCCCGCCAGGTCGACCCCACCGGGAAACGGACCGTCGGAATCTTGTCCAAGATCGACTTGATGGACCAGGGCACAAACGCCCTTGATATTTTGAAGGGCAATGTATACCCATTGAAGCTTGGATTTATTGGTGTGGTCAACCGCTCGCAACAAGATATCCAGGAGAACAAGGCCTTGGAAGACTCTTTATACGCGGAGCAACAGTTTTTTGCCAACCATGCGGCCTACCGGGCCATTGCCAACAAGTGCGGCACCCGTTATTTGACGATCACCTTGAACAAGATCTTGATGAACCATATCCGCGACCGTTTACCCGACATCAAGGCCAAGTTAAATACTTTGATGGGTCAGGCTGAGCAGGAATTGGCATCCTACGGCGACTTGCCATCGTTGGAGGAGACCAAGGAAGGCCGTTCTGCGCTTCTCTTGAACTTGATGACGAAGTTTGCCAACGGCTTCGTCAGTTCCGTGGAGGGTACTTCTTTGAACGATTTTTCCATCAAGGAATTATGCGGCGGTGCCAGAATCTACTATATTTTCAATGAGGTTTTCGGCTCGCTGTTGGCTAGCATCAACCCCACGCATAACTTGGCCGTCAAAGATATTCGTACTGCAATCAGAAACTCTTCAGGACCAAGACCATCGCTCTTTGTTCCTGAATTGGCATTTGACTTATTGGTGAAGCCACAAATCAGGTTGTTGGAGGATCCTTCTCGCAGATGTGTGGAAATGGTCTATGAAGAGCTCATGAAGATTGTCCACAGCGTGTGCACCGCTGGAAATGGCGTCGAGATGAACAGATACCCCAAGCTACAAGCCAAACTCATCGAAGTGGTTTCCGACTTGTTGAGAGAGAGACTCGGTCCTACAATCAAATACGTCGAGTCTATGATTGAAATCCAGCAGGCATACATCAATACCAACCACCCCAACTTTGTTGGTGCAGCTGAGGCAATGGGTTCAGTTGTGGAGGAAAGGCGCAGACAGAGAGAATTGGAGCTGTCTTCCAAGCTCAAGCTCGCAACTCAACGTATCTTGAGAAAACCATCGAAGGAAGAAGAAGAGACAGAGGAAGCTATTGAAGATGATGAGAAAGCACTTGAACTAGATGTGAGTCAGGTGGACGATGACGTGAAGCCTGTGACGCGTCATAAAAGAAGCGACTCCATCAAGACAAGCTTCTCTACAAAGTCGGAATCTATTCACCACAACCAGGAATCTTACTTCAACTACTTTTTTGGAAGAGATCCAATCATGCATCAGCAACACATGCAAACACAAGCACAGTTGCATCCAACACCATTCAAGTTCCCGCAAGCACATGAACCAACGTTGCAATTCAACAATAACTTCATCAACAATGGCACCATCCACGACATGAAAGACTTGCACCTTGATGACCGCTACTCCCATTCTCTTCCGCACCATGACGGAGCACATTCGATGAATGGAGGGGTGCACCAGCATAGTGTTGAAGGGGAAGAGGACAATCTTTCAGATTTGAGTGAAAGAGAGCAATTGGAGACGGAGTTGATCAGAAGATTGATTGTTTCCTACTTTGGTATCGTGAGGGAAATTGTGCAAGACCAAGTGCCCAAATCCATCATGTGCTTGTTGGTGAACTACATTAAGGTACACATCCAGAACCGTCTTGTGGTTAAGCTTTATAACGAGAACTACTTTGACGAGTTGCTCCAGGAGGATGAGACCATCCAAATGGAGAGAGAAAAGTGTTTGTCGTTGTTGAAGACATACCGCGAGGCATCCAGAATCATCAGCGATGTGGTTTAATGAAAACGATGAGTTGTACATAAATATATCGATGAACATAAAAAGAAGTTCGCGTCTTTTTTTTTGATTTGATTTGATTTGATTTGATTCCTTTTTCATGGGACCTTGCTTGAAAGGGGACACTATGTAGGGCGGCCAACTCTTTCTTATGACCTCGGCCGATGTAGCACGTAGATATCAAGGGGATCTACAACCTTGTTGTTTAGAAGTCGCTGGTTCTGTAGCGTATACGACACCGTCTTTTTCTCCTCCACGGATAGTGATTCGTCATCGGAAACAGGCTCCTTCTTAGTAAAATCAAACTTCAAGTGTCGTTGCAAGAGCACAGAGCTTCGCAGGTCGGTGTAATCAAGGTCGATTTTCTTGTCTTCAAGAAACCGAACATCTGCTGCCCTGTTGAGGCACGAGAGTTTATACCGCAAGTCCACCAAGTACCCTAAAGAAACCACTAGTCTACATTTCCAAGTATTGCTCAACTCCGTGGCCAAGGTGGATGCGCGCAGCACCGTGCGTTGTGGAAATAATTGCGCAAGCGGAGTCTCAAGCAAAAGCTCCCGCACCTGCGGCCCGATATCGAGCGTGAGGTTGGTCAAATCAAAATTGCTAAGGCGTATCAGGTTGATGGAAGAGAGCTTGATGATGGACTTCTCGTTGACGGCCACCGCACTCAGCAGAAGCAATTTCTGGCGGTTTACAAACACACGTACTGGGATTGCCGTATTTGGCGCCACAGAAAAATAAGTGATGGTGGCGGGCATGTGAAAATCTGATGTGTTTTTTTTTTTTTTTTTTTTTTTTTTCTGATGGTGGTTGTTCGTCTTTCTCGTTGTTGGCTGGGGTATTTTTCGATTAAGTTCGAGAGATTCGGCGGGGGCCAGTGCGAAAAAATACGTTGCTCAGTGTGAAGGCCCTATGAGAAGAGGGGGGACCAAAAATGTGTATAACAAAGTGTTTTTTTTTTGTTTTTTTTTTTTGCTTGTATTTAAAGGTCTTATCTTTTTTTGGCTTAGGATTTTCGAACTTTCGGATTTATGGATCTTTTGATGCCCAAAGTACATTCATTGTCCATATTTATGTGCACTGCTAGCATTGGCCTCACCCGCAACGCATTAGTATCTGCCTCAATACTGGACAAGCGTGCGAGTTGCCGTTTCTACAATAGTATAAGAAAACACCAAGTACGAAGTTTTTCACCTATTATTTTGCTTTATCTATAATTACTCTTTTCAAGTTCAAAAATGTCAAAAATAAACACCTCGACCTTAAACCCCCATAAAGGAGTCCAATGTACATTTGGTGATCGCTACTTCGTGGGTGCGAAAATAAAGCGGGATGGCCCAAATTCAGCATATATCTCCCTACATTGATAATGAAGTATGGTTGGAACTTTTTAGAAATGATTCTTAACTATCTTAATATTCTACTTGTGTCAATAAGTGTCTCAAGGCCTGTGACCATTCTTTCGTTTTACCAAATGAACATGTGGGGGAATGCGTCTGGAATCATACAAATAAGAATGAACCAGGAAAAATGAAAGAATATTTTTACTTTGTATTTACTATTTATCTTTTTTTCTGTGATTTCTAATAACTTTGAATGTAAATTGCTTCTTTCTTGAAAAGTTATGTGTGGCCTTCTCTCAGTCGGTCTTTCCCGAGCCTGTAGTCCGGTTGCACCCAAAACTTCCGCGCAACTGCTTTATATTTATTCATACTTCTTTTACTGAAACAATATATTCATCAAATGAAATTATTATTGATTGATTTAGGTTCCGTTAGCAAATGGAAAAATTTTCAATTCTGGCAGTATTCGGTTCAGTGGATCTATAATCCATGACCTCCAATCGGTAATATACAACATCTTGGTTTCTTCGTATCATCAGCTTCGCAGTTTCAACTATTGATCGTGGGGTAAATTTCCACCATTCGCCGCAATTTGAATCATGCAATTTTACTTTTCACTTTTCAGGATACCCAATTCTTACTTCATAGAAATCTTCGTTTCATCGCCACTTTTTTTTCTTGCTTTGATAGGTTTAGAACTTTGCTTAACTTGGGCCCTTTTGTTCGACCCATGCAGACCAAAGGAATGAGGAATGAATGACCATATCTAATTTCAGAAGTGAAACACTTTATCAAAAATAGGATAACCTCTCATAGCAAAAACTTTTGGGTGTGGGGTACTATTCTAAAAGGATCATCAAGATGAAAAAAAAAAATTTATCAAGATCCTCTAAGCTGAAATTTAGAAACATTCGTGTCAATATATATTTTATTATGGGCGACGCCTCAGAGATCGGGAATTTCCACCAAAATCTTTTGCTCTATAATTCAAAATGAAACTGCAAAAGTCATTGATCTTGGCTTTGGCTTTTGTTTCTCTGGTAGTAGCAGGGCCGCTCTTCCAATTACAAAATGATAGCCAAGCCCCAGATCTCACTACGTTGGGACTGAAGGAAACTAATAGCAAAGAGCATTCAACTGATGGAAAAAGACCTTTTCAATATATCGATACTTATAAATTTGGAAATGAAACTCTAAATGATACTAGGATTGCATCTTATCTATTGGAAAGGTTTATACGACGCTTGAGGTCATACATTCATCATGATTCTTTTGATTCCCCACGGTTCGATTCAGTGTCCATGAAACTAGGCAAAAGGCTCTCGACTATTGATTTCATGGTGCAAAATTTGACTCCATCTCATGAAATCCTAATGACACAGCTTCAATTCGCCGAAAACATGTTCAATGTCATGATTTATTGCACTGAGAAGTTGAAGAGCTTTTCGCAAAATATTTCACCTGGTTATACTTTAGTCAATAAGATGATCGAGCTTAACTTGAGGGCTATGTCGTTAGACAATTCACACGGCAAGCTTGATGTTCTGATTCGTGGCCATACGGAAAAACTCTCACTTCTTTACTGCAATTTTGTTTCTGTGACTGATCAGTTCCAAAATCTACCCAATAAACCTTTGAGAATGCGTTTTTCTTTCGGGTTCGAGGCTGTTAAAACACGCAAGACCCTTGATAGTTTGCAAGGACAAAGTTTTCTCCCCCACAATATTCTGGAGTCATGTGCCCAGTCAACTATTGCAATTTAGTGGTTTGTTATTTTTTTCATGAATTCTTAAACTCTTTCAAAGATTCAGTATCCCTAAAAATATAAGATATCAAATATTGACCTTATAAACCTATACCACAGCAGAAGCTGGCTAAGCAGCCCATAATCTTTCAAAGTTGCAAGATTTTCTGTTGCTCCCAAATTGCCTCATATAACTATCTGAAATTGTGAAGAGTCTTGAAGTGATTTCACTGTGCAATTTTTTTCTTAGTCTAGTGGTATCTGATTTCAAAATCTTAGAAGCTAACTGTTGTGTCATCAATTGAAATTACGAGATATTATCTACATATTGCTATATTAAATACTTTTTGTAGTAAAAGAGCTTCAGTAATATAATCTGATCTCAATTATGAAGCACAATCTAACGGAATTATGAATTGTCTGATTCTTGTGTGTGTAGCTCTCTAATACCCATCATGGTTCATTATTGGTGTTTAAAATCCCCTGCTTTATTCGCCACTTTTATATCTAAGGAGGCTGGCCTAGTTAAAAATACTAAATTCCAATAAATTTGTGGTATAATCTCCGTGTGTAGAACTATTTTTCTTCGCGGATTCGTCCTTATTTTTTTGATAAACTTACTTATTTCACCTGATCATCTTGAGTCCAAAGCCTATTGTAAGTAAAGTAGCATTGTGAACCAAAATATCATATACTCTCTCTAAGTTATTTCAAAAAGAATATGCAGAATGTTGTATCCATCCAATAATATAAACAAAGCCTCGAACGAGGAGCGGGTCCAAGTAAGGAATCTAACCTTTATTCCCGCAATATTATCCAAAGAAACGAATAAAATTCAGTGAAGCGTATTTCCTTTCTTTCTTGGCTTTTGAGCTATTTTGCTGGGGTATGCATTTCTGGCTGGGACAATTTTAAAAGCATTAATGCCTCAAGTTCAAGTGCTAAAAAAATAATTACTTAAATAAACTTACAATAAGAAATTCGAAAGCACCTCAAAACTTAGTCGAGATATTTCGAAACTCTTACTTCAATACCCACCATGCTACCGCAACTATTCTTGAGAACTACTGTAACCTACTGCTACCTAGTAATAGCGACACCGAACTATGAGGGTGAAGGTGATTTATCCAAGGGCTTCTTTTCAAAAGAATATGAGAAAACTAATGATCTTAGTACTAATGATAGTGGCATCTTACCTGGTCAAGTCTTAAGTGAGCATGATTATAGCTTTGCAAAGACAGAAAGATTGGTGGAATTCTTCGTTGAAGATATTATGGCTTATGTGACATACCAGAAATTTGATTTTCTTGAATTCGAAGGTCAGATTGATAGTTTTAGAAAGGAAATCTATCACCTTGAATTTTCCATCGAAACAGGACTTCACTATGAGGAGCTCGCTCAGTCTCTTTCATTTGCAAAACACGTGTTCCAAACCATGGTAGACTCTACCGAAAAATTGATGTTGTACACTGGGTGTATCCTTCCAGGACATGATTACTTACAAAACGTTATCGAGCTCAATGTTCTCATTTTTGTCTGCTACAATTTACACGGTGGTATCAATACTCACTATGCTGGTTTCGAAACAAAAGTATACCTTTTCTTCCGCAAATTGTCGATCTGGGAAGACGAAATGAGAGCCATTGACAATGTTCCCGTAGGGATGCGCCATTTATTCAAAAAGCTTGTTACCCTGGCAAAGAAGACGCTTGAATCATTGGAGCTTCTGCTCCCTCAATAATAAATATATTTCAATGGGCTATGAAGGTGGAGAAGAAGCTGTTTCAGGATTTATATCTATTTTGGTTTTCAAATAATCTTTAAAAGTGGTTAGTTTTTTTATAGCATTACCAATAAATAGTAACAAGTTTTCTTTTTTTTTTTTTTACTGCTCCAAATTATGAATCTTAATATTATCGAACCTAAAAGTATATGATTTTTTTCTGTGACACAAATCAGCTTCTCAAAATATCTAAGTCAAAAATATGACTCAATTCATATAAATTATGGTAAAAAACAAATAATCTAAAATATCGAGTCAAGTGGAAATATAAAGCACTTCGCCCAATCATTGGTATTCAAATTGAAAAATTATGCGTGATTCGTTCTTTCTTTTCTTGAAAACGAATAATATAGACAAAGGTTTTACGTTCCTTGAGCACGCTGTATGACCATTACCGCAGCAAAAATTCTCGTTTTCTTTTTTTATTGAGATAATCAGGTAGTGAATTTTCTTATTTGGACACACGACCTTATTATTTGATAGAATTTTGTTTTTAATTTAGGGATAGGTTTCTAAAAATAATAGGTAAAAAATTTATTGAAGGTCTTTCTACCTAAAAGTATCCTTCAATATAGGCACTATTTGTATAATTTCAAGTTTCAAATAAACGGATCAATTTCTAATGATAACGCGTTTAAAGTAGCATAGCCATAACACTTGTTTTTTTTTTTCTGAAAAGCTAGGACTATTTTTTTATTATCCTTTTGTACGCCACCAAACTTTGGAAACAATCCGATCAGATTTCTTGGAACAAATGATATAAATGACACAAATAACACCACAGCCTTTCGGGATACAATCAATGATGTTCGTTCGAAATTGTTTCATCTTGCTACTTAATATAAATAAAGCTAGATAGTTCCCTAAAAAACAAAAACTTCTCCTCCTACAATCCCAATACACTATGAGAGAAAAATTGACATTGATTTTGATGGGGATTATTTTCTCGTTCGTTGCAGCAGCACAATACAATCATGAAGAGATTAAGAAGGGTGCTTTCGGTGAAAATCAAAGAGTATTGTTAGCAAATACAACTAGAGAAACACCACAAGACTTCAACCTCTTTTCTAAAGTTGTACACTCTAAAAAGCGTGATAATGGCTTGATCCCCAAACACGAAGGCCGTACAGCACAAGGTCTATTGGAAGAGTTTGTTGAACACTTAAGATCCTTTTTAAATGAAACCACCTTTGACTTTTTGGGTTTTGAGGTCCATCATGTCGGGTTAAGAGAAAATCTTACCGACATTCAAAGCTCAATTGACGACCTTTGGCTTCAGCTCAAATTTGTGGAAAATATGTTCCAAGTCATGTTGGGTTCTGTGCAGAGCTTGAAACACTATAAGGTTCCTCCCGATCGAGGTGTAAAGTACCTAAAAAAGATCATCGAGATCAATGTCAGTGCCCTTGCTTTGTACAATTCCCACGGTGTGCCAGATTTTGAAAGCGAAGAAAAGTTATTTCTTTTCTGGCGAGGTATTGCCTTTTGGAGTAAGAAGTTTGAGGATTTGGAAGACATTTCTGCTGATTTGAAGCAAGCTTTTGAGTATCAGGTCGGGCAGGCAAAGAAAACACTTTCATCTTTGCAAAATCATCTTCCACCAAAGGAACAAATATAAGTCACTTTTTTATGTCTTCTTTGTGTATTTGAAGCCATTGTTGGCCAAAATGGCTTAGCTGTGATGTTTTGTTTCTTTTGAAAATTAGCTATCACGTATATACAAAAGAAGATTGATTTATTTAGTATAATATGAAAGAAAAAGAATATTCGAAGCTGGGACAGGTGTCCTCTATATATAAATACCCGTACCAAGGTATATTTCAGGCTACACAAGTCATAGTTCTGATGTGATATAAGTAACTATATCTTTATTAGGTTGCTTTCAGGTCTGTTTTTCTCATTGATGTTCGAGTATTTCTAGATATATAGAAAAACATCTAAGGGAAGACGGTGAAATAGAACGAAATAAGATAAAAGTTTTTGCCATAACACTTCTGGCCGCACCGCACATGGATGGGGACAGTGACCCTTGGAAAATATAAAACGGAAATAGTCGGAGCCCAGTTTGAATAAAATAAATAATCCTTGTTCAAATGTGCTCTTTCTTTTTCTTATGTATTTCTATTCGATGTATATCAATATGTTTTTTTTTCTAGAAAATAAACTTGGGCTAATTCTAATAGTTTTTAAAATATACCTCGAAGGGTTGCGAAAAACAGTAATACAAAAAAAAGAAAAAGGAAAATATTAAATTCAAGATAATTGTCTTTTAAAGACTATATCGTAGTTCAGTGAACTTAGCTAATTTTTTGAACCCTAGAAGAAGCAAGAGAAATTTAATTTCCCCTCTAAAATTTAGAAGTTTGATTACAACTCAAAAGCGTACGTGTGCGATGTACATTCTCGTGTACGTGTGAGTGGTCAATTAATCATGACAATCCAATTGCGATACATTGGGTAATTTTTTTTTCTATATATTTGGATCATTCAAATTCAAGAGTGTGAATCAAAAAAGAAAGTCAGACAAATGACCGAAGAAATAAAATCTGAATGGCGTCTTAAATAGATATTTAAACTGTAATGCGACTGTGTGCGCAGCCTGTTTTGAAACGAGAAGGCCTCAGGGAATCAGAATTTATACCATGATTTTTATGTTTTTATAGATGAGTTCAAGATTTCCATATCTGGCTTTTTATCCTTACTTTTATCCTCACCCATGGACAAGAAGGATTCAATACTACAAAACCTCTTCCCGAGATCTCGGTATCTCGTTCGTGTGCACTATAACATATTGGGTGATTCAATCAACACACTGAGAAATAAGATGTTTAGCAAAAAATAGAAACACTTCGTTTTCCTGTAGGTATTTTGCTTTGATATTATTGGATAGAATACATTCCAATACCATTTCATCCTAATAAACACTGGAATTAAACGTAATTTCATTGGGGGTTTAGTGAAGTGGTGTTTTAAATCAAGATACAAACCTTTAAAGTATAAGAGGCTATGTCAAGTGAAACTTATTTCTTCTGTGTGAATATTTTTTTTTTTTTTTAAAAAACAATTCGTATTACAGGACGCCATTCAGTGTCCTAAAAGTCTATATATAGTCTATAGAGAAAAACCTGCAACACGTCTGATTATTGTACTGAGTATTGAAAGCCTCCGGCTCTCCCGAGCCCTAGGCCTTCCTCCTTACATTAATCGCTGTGTAGGTGTGAACTCATCTTCGCCTTGCTATGCCCCATAGTCTTCTTTAGCTGCATATGCAGAAAACGCTGTAGGACTATTCCTCTCCTCTCGGGGTGTTAGAGAAGGCGTGTTACATGGCTATTTTGTGGAATGATGTGGTTGTTCGTTTTGGGAAAAAGCCATTCTTGAGACTTCCGTTGGTCAAAATCCCAAATAGACACGCTCTCAGGGAATTAATTTGTAAAATTTTATTATAATTAACTTTTTTTGGCCGCTGAAAGGTCTAATTGACAAATTGAATTTTATCATATCAATTTACACAATATGATCAACCCGGATACATCTTTCACAACAACTAGCAGCGCAGTGGCGCAGTGGAAGCGCGCAGGGCTCATAACCCTGATGTCCCCGGATCGAAACCGGGCTGCGCTAGTTATTTTTTCTTTTTCCACTTCTAATAATATTTTCTAAATTTCATCGAACCTATCGGCAACGAACTACCTTTTTAACTGCAAACTTGTTGCTGAGAAAACAAGGCATTGGACTTAGGAATTTACTGACACAGCGCGCAATCGCTGAAACCACTGCTCGCAGAAAAGTAGCCCGATTCATGTTAAGAGTCTGAAGTTATGACGTCCATCCCAGGGGCTCTGATAACAAAGTAATACGAATTGTTTCTTTAAAAAAAAATACTGATTCAAATTTTGGAAATAAGAACTCAAAATAACAGAAGTAAAAGACTGAAAAAAGAAAGATTGAAAAAAGAAATAACGAAAAAAAGAAAGAAAAGAAGACTTATGCGGGAAAGTCCCACCAAAATCGACTGAGCAAACATGCCACGCGACACCACCGATCCAGACCTGCACAAAGACGCGCTTTTTATATACGTGTCTTGATTACTCAAGTCAATTGTCCACTACAACTCTTCATCACACAATGGTATGTTCCCCTATACACATGTCTTGAAGGTCACTATGGGCAAATCACCAGTGCAAATACTAACATATATCCCAGGCTTACCAAACCGCAAAACAAAAGGCTGCAAATGAAAAATTCGCCAAGTTGAATGTCAACAAGCAAGGCAAACCAAGACAAAAGGCCGAGAAGGTCGAGTTCCCTATTTCAAAAAGTTGGGTGTGGTTGTTGGTGTTCTTGGTGTGCGGTGGTGCCTTTCTTGAGCTTCTCCGTATGTTTTTCTAGTTAACTTCCGGGCTGAAGAGTCGTTCGCTATCGACAAGCGACCTAGAGTAATGTGAGACCCGTTCACGATAACGCATAGTGATAATGTATTCTCAAGGAGAAAGTTCACTTCTATTTTTAATAAACGATATATTCATAAGTTTCAAAATTCTCTTCTCCACGAGTCTGTCTCGAAATATGTTACTGTTGCTACTTCCCCCATTAAAGAGCCCACTGATACTCACGAGTTACGTCATTCTTGTCTTATTCAAATACATCAGTCTTCTTCATTACCTGGGCTAATTATCAAACCTTCTTTAAGATTTCCTGTCAAATCATCTGTGCTCGTGAATGGTGTATCGTATTCACCAGCACCAGTAAACTCGTGGACCACATTCGGGACCTCATTGCCGAATGTCGAGAAATAATCCCAAAACGGGCGTCCCTCTTCTCCAGTACCAATATTGTATGAGCTTATCACCACATTTTTGTCCCTTGTGATACTTGAAAAGGGAACACATGTTTCGATTTCTGTCTGAGATAATGGCGTGTCGAAATTTTGCTGCTCCAGGCAGCTGTTGTCCTTGCAGTAAGAAAACGGGAGCCAAGTTCCATATGAGGGTCCGTACTTTGTATCAATTTTCCCTACTGGTTTTTCATTCAATTTATACTTGAATGTGTGCTTTCCATTCAAAGGTGACACCAATCTTAAGTTGAAGGTGGAGTCGACGAATGCAAGCTGATTACACCGACGTAAGTTTGAGCTCAATTTAGGTGTACTGGTACCTTCACGGCCAATATCACTGGGAACATTTGAAAAGCCGGGAATCTTGAGAAGCTTGGTGGCATTTACTGATGGCAAAATCCAAGAATCCAAAAACCGTCCGTTCTTTGGGATTTCCAGTGACAGGAGCTCCATAGTGTTTGGGAAATTGTCGTTTTCGTTGGCACAGAATAGATAGTTGATATTATACCAATGAATCGAGCCTGTTTTCTTTGTGATACAGCCAAAACCAGAATTTGTGACCTGCAGTTCTCCTAGTGACTTATTGTTCACAAACCAAAAGATCTCTTTTATAACGGCACTTGTCTTCCCTCGAAGAAATTTACCGACAAAAGATACCTCATTGGGTAGTTTATAAAGGTCCCAGATATAGAAGTTGTCACCTCTGTATGTGGCTTGAGCTAATTGCAAGTCATACTCGCTGAGTGACAAGTGTGATATGCCTCCGGGTGGCTTGAAGGTGGCCATGATCTGGCCATTAGATAAATCAATAATCTTTATGATTTCGTTTTCCCCAATTAGGTCAGCCTGCTTCTTAATCTTACTTGCAGTGGAATAGAGCGCATTGCCGATCGATGTGCTTATCGTGTGGAGTGAAATATCCTTATCGAAGAGGCTATTGTCTGGATTCCAGTAAGTTTTGACCTTTTTTGTACCAATCTGAGACAACTTAAAGATTTTATCGATTGCGGAATTGGCTAGACTGGATGCAGCTCGAAAAAGAATGGGCCCATTGGGTGGTAGTTTTACCGAGGTGTACAATTTTTTCCCTTCACTTCCTGAGCTTCTGCTGCCCTTGGAGCAAGAATCATCATTAGAATGCATTAAGTTTTTGAAGTATTCTGTTTCCAATCGTTTCGGACAGTATACTAGCCAAGTGCCCACTATGTCGTAGATCGCAGATCCATCAAAGGTACCTGTCTTCAAAAGAATAGTCTTATTTGACGTATCTTGGAGTTTGTATTTCTCCATAAGAGTACGTGTCGAATGACTGTACACAGACAGAAGTGAGCCGTCCAGATTTGCTTCTACGAACAAGTGCCCTTTTCCTGGAGCGTACTTGAGGATATAGAGAAGCCCCTTGGAAGAAGATACCACGAGAAATTTTGGCGAAGCCTTCAACAGAATAGAGTCTCCTTGTAGGTATTCAGGAAGTACTATTTCCTCCACTAGGGATGCTGATCGCGCCTCAATATAGTACTTTTCCAGCTTCAAGTAAGCGCAGATGAAGATAGAGCCGTCTATAGAAGACATGATCTTCATAGCCACAACAGAACGGCCTGGGGTAGCGAACGACGAGAGCAAAGAGAGCGAGTCCCCAGCATAAGTTTCAGGATCGGCTATTTTTGCTTCATGAAATCCGTAAGAGTCCATAAGTCCAGTTTCACGATGCACGCTATATGAGTCCACATTAGCCCATCCCCAGATCTCGCAAATGGATTTGGCCTCGTACCAGATACAAACCTCGCCGTTAGGTCCATTTTCCACAAGATATGGATAGGAAGTTGAAGTTGGTCCGACATCTCCATTTTGCAGCGACTCCCCCTGACGATCTATGTGATCCTCGGCTTTAGTACGCGTGTCCATAGCTGCCAGCTTGATTTTGTTCCATGTTGCAGAGGAAGTGCCGAGACGTTGGCCTCCTTTAGGGTTAGTGAGGCTAAATGATTGTTAATAACTTGCAATTTTATTATTTTGGCTGTTTTATTTTATTTTATTATTTTCTTTCAGATAAGGCTGAATGTGCATGCGAACGACACAGGATATTAAATTAATGGGTCAATTTTTTGGTTCATCGAAATGTATCAATGTGGTGGGACTGGATGAGATTATGGGCCCCAGGTGAAACGTAACCAAGACGAAATTAACCACTCTTGGTGTCTTGGCAGTAAATTTGTCTCCCTTTTCACATAACTCACTGATTAAGCAGTCCCTATGTGGGTGCCATTGAAATAATAAGAAATACATACACTTTGTGTAGCTGTGTTTCTGACATGGTCCTCTGAAAACAATAGTAGTTATGGTGAAAGGAGATACAAGTTTTGTGGTGGTGACGAGACTGAGTGCGGTGCGAGAATGAGATTACGATAAGATATCAAGATAGCGCGGGGATCCGGGCTCAAGTATAAAGGAACGCAAGATCGGGCCAAAGTTGGGGCACGTGAGTGGAACAAACAGACGCGGACAGAACTGGAGGGCGGGCGGGAAAAGGTGGGGAAGGACACAAAAGGGGATGGCTGTAAATCAGAAATCCAGAAATCAAACTATAAAAGATGAGACAGATTTGTAATTTTCGCTTTCTGCTTTTTTTTTTTTCTTTAGCTATAATTTAGTACTTCTTTTATTTTTCTTGGCTATTCACCAGACTGGTATGTTTTGGGGTGCCATTGTGGATTTTATCAGTGTGGTGTGGTGCGGTGTGTGAATGCGAACTCTACTGGTGCACGTGCCCGTCGGGTCTAGAGTGAGCTGAAGGAAAAAAAAATGCGCACTTTACAGGGCACACGCTAATACAGGCGAAATTTTGGCTTTTCTCAACACCAAAACAAAAATACAAACATAACATGACTGTTAGCAGCCGGAAACCCACAAAAAAGAATGCGCAAGCCCGGAATCGAACCGGGGGCCCAACGATGGCAACGTTGGATTTTACCACTAAACCACTTGCGCTTTGATGAACTTTTCCAGAGTATAGGTTGGGAGTAGGACACAAATATCCTCAATAATGAATGTAGTAAAATATCCTCAATAAGCAGATTTTCAAAGTGCAGAAGCTGCTATATATATATAACGAAGCTGTTTAAACACGCAGAGAAAGATTCTACAAGTATCTTTCAGGGGATAGACGGAAAAATCCACCGAAGAAATAGACGGAAGTGCTTGGGAGATTGTAGACCCAATAGCATATGCTTTCAGGCAAAAATATCAAGCAAAAACAAATAGAAATAAGGAGATTTGGATCATATAAATAGTCCCGTAAGGTCACCAGAGCTCATGAAGAGCACGTCAGACAGGGTGGAGATGATCTCAGTTAATCTTCCAACAGGTAAGTGTTCTCCCATGCCACTTTAAACTGAAAGTAAACGAATACGATCAGGGCAAGCGAGAAGGCATACGCGTTGGGGTTTCTACATGAAGTTTATTCAAGGAAGAGACGTTTATTTCTTGCTGGGGAAGAAAAAGAAAAGTATTAAAAGATGGGTAAAAAAATCTTCTTTATACCAACAGTAACTGGGCCGCGCACGACTGCCCATCGTGAAAACAAAACGCGGAATTTGACACTTAGGGTTGGGTGCGCGTATAAATAATATTCGAAAGGACCATCACCTTTAACCTTCAATTTGGACAAAAGTGATGTTGTGAAACGAGCAGAAAGAAGAAGCTTTTTAATTCCAAAAGATTATCTATGTTGGATTTGGGAAGAGAATTGGAAAGGGATCTTTGTAGCCCATACTGGGCCCGGTCGTTGCAGGTGCTGTAATAGAAGACGGACGTAGAAGAAGAAGACGGCCCTTACAATCAGTAGGCACTGGTGGAGATAGAAATAAAAATTGGCCAGTTATGGAAATTTGAATCTGAAAAAATATCCGATCTTTACAAGAAAATAAGCTTGAAGTCTTCAGTCACAACAGAACAAAGAGCTAGTCCGAGTGTCTAACTATAAATCTTCGTGCTGGGCTATACTATCTTATATACTGGTAAGATATTTCCAGTGTTATTTTTATCGTGTTTAAAAAGATCAGGCTTGCAATGAAAGGCCAGAATTTCCAACAATGAGATTTCTGGTGTAATATTCATTCGACAAGAAAGTATTTCTATTGCATTTATTACCCCAACGGTTTGCGGTGCGGTGGGTCCTAGTAAAACCAGGGGCCAAGTCTAAAATAAGCTTGCTATGTCACAAGTCGACCTATGGATCTTTTATCTTCCTTATCCCAGGACCAGGTTAAATTATTAAAAGGTAGATTCCAATATTTCACGGTATGTTTTTGGAAATCACCATTCTGGTTCTGGAGAATAAACCACCCATATTTTGGCCGCACTCGTCTGGGGCCGGGCAGTCCAACAAAAGTAGGGTGTGCCAGACTTCCAGCTGTACATGTTAAAAGGTTATATCGACAGAAAAGAAAAACAAAAAAAAAAAAAAACCAAGAGAGAAAAGAAAGAGTAAAAACTTCTCAAATATAAAACTTTCTGGAGACTTACAAATTTACAAATTCTTCAAATGGTGGTTTGTCTCACACTTTAGAATCACACTGAAGATAATTGGCCCAGAAGATCCTAGTGCGTCTTCGAGATCAAATCGCCAGGGTACCCTCCCTTGTACATAGTTCTGTTTTCCATAAACAGTACCCTCATAAACTTTCAAAGCCCAAAGAGTCTTGCCAGCAGAAGTAAACAAACACAAAGAGTATCAGCCGAAAAAGTATAAAATACACTCAAAAGCAAAATATGAAACACCCAATATTGACAACTTTTCGTCCTGGATCGGAGGCCCACGCATTCCCTTTTCCCTCCCACTGGCGTTGGACCCAGCGTGCACACAACACCGCCACATGGTGAGTCCCCAACAATTTGCACCCAAAATCCCAACCTTGTCCATGCTACCTGCAGTGCCGCACCGTTCCCAAGCTACCGTTCGGCGGGAGGCCGCGGCCGCGTCGTTGCCCAAATATTTGCATTGGGCCCATCTGGCCCACCATACATATAGGTAGGGTTTTCGCTCGTAGCACTTTTTTTTTTTCTCTTCTTCCTTCTTCAAGCAATTGTGAACATCTTTACTGGATTCTTCATTTCTTTCATCCGTTTTAATCCTATATCCATCAGTTCTATTCTGTCTATTCCAAGCCCTTACCTTTGGAGTATTTGCCAGAACATTATTTGATATTATAGAAGCCGAAGAAGAAAACAGACACTCACTGTTCAAACTATTGCCCACGGAAAGTTAATTTTTTTCCACCATGAGACCTGAAATTGAACAAGAGCTCTCGCACACTTTGTTGACGGAGTTGTTGGCTTACCAATTTGCCTCTCCCGTCAGATGGATCGAGACCCAAGACGTGTTCTTGAAGGACCACAACACCGAGCGTGTGGTTGAGATTGGTCCTTCGCCAACATTGGCTGGAATGGCCCTGAGAACCATCAAGGCCAAGTACGAGTCTTACGATGCCGCTTTGTCGTTGCAGCGTCAAGTTTTGTGTTACGCCAAGGATGCCAAGGAGATCTACTACACACCAGAACCTGCTGAGTTGGAGGCTGCTGCTGCTGCTGCCAAGGAAACCCCTGCTCCAGCTGCTGCTGCTCCAGCTGCTGCTCCAGCCGCCGCCGCCGCTGCCCCTGTTGCCGCCGCTCCAGCTCCAGCCGCCGCTCCAGCCGCCGCTGCTGCCGCCGTTTCCGACGAGCCAGTCAAGGCTTCTTTGGTGCTCCACGTGTTGGTGGCCCAGAAGTTGAAGAAGTCCTTGGATGCCATTCCTATGACTAAGGCCATCAAGGATTTGGTCAACGGTAAGTCTACCGTACAAAACGAGATCTTGGGTGACTTGGGTAAGGAGTTTGGCTCCACCCCAGACAAGCCTGAGGACACTCCTTTGGAGGAGTTGGCCGAGTCTTTCCAAGACTCTTTCAACGGCCAATTAGGTAAGACTTCTACTTCCTTGGTCAGCAGATTGATGTCGTCGAAGATGCCTGGTGGATTCTCCATCACCGTGGCTAGAAAGTACCTCGAGTCCAAGTACGGTTTGGGCCCAGGTCGCCAGGATTCCGTGTTGCTTATGGCTTTGGTCAACGAGCCTGCTGCCAGATTGGGTTCTGAGGGTGAGGCCAAGGAATACTTGGACACCGTCGCCCAGAAATACGCTTCCTCTGCCGGTATCTCTTTGGCCTCGGCCTCTGCCGGCGCTGGCGGTGCTGCTGCTGGCGGAGCTGTCATTGACAGTGCTGCCTTGGATGCATTGACTGCAGAGAACAAGAACTTGGCCAAGCAGCAACTCGAGACCTTGGCTCGTTACTTGCAAGTCGACTTGAACAAGGGCGCCAAGTCCTTCATCAAGGAAAAGGAGGCCACTGCCGTTTTACAAAAGGAGCTCGACTTGTGGGAGTCTGAGCACGGTGAGTTCTACGCCAAGGGTATCAAGCCTATTTTCTCTAAGTTGAAGGCTCGTACCTACGACTCCTACTGGAACTGGGCCCGTCAAGATGTGTTGTCGATGTACTTCGATATTATCTTCGGCAAGTTGGACTCTATTGACCGTGAGACCATCAACCAGTGTATCCAAATCATGAACAGAGCTTCCCCATCCTTGATCAAGTTCATGCAATACCACATTGACCACACCCCTGGTTACAAGGGCGAGACCTACCAATTGGCTCAGAAGTTGGGTCAGCAATTGATTGACAACTGTAAGCAGGTGTTGGATGTCGACCCTGTCTACAAGGATGTCTCTAGAATCACCGGTCCTAAGACCACTGTTGATGCCAAGGGTAAGATCGTCTACGAGGAGGCCAACAAGGAGTCGGTGAGAAAGTTTGAGCAATACGTCTACGAGATGGCTCAAGGTGGCTCCATGACCAAGCAAGTGCAACCTACCATTCAAGAGGACTTGGCCAGAGTCTACAAGGCCATCTCCAAGCAATCTTCGGTGTCGAAGAACACCAAACTCGAGCTCGACCAGTTGTACAGCCAGTTGGTTAACTTCATGGAGGCCAACAAGGAGATTGTCACTGACCAAGCCACCAAGGATGCTTTGCAAACTGCCACTGGTGCCAACACTCCAACCGAGGAAGAGGAGGTTGCATCGTCCGACGACGAGATTGCTTCCTTGCCAGACAAGACCTCTATCTTGCAACCAGTTTCCTCCACCATTCCTCCTCAAACCATCCCATTCTTGAACCTTCAAAAGAAGACTAGCCACGGTTGGGAATACGACCAGAAGTTGTCCTCTCTTTACTTGGACGGCTTGGAGAGCGGTGCTGTCAATGGTTTGACTTTCAAGGACAAATACGTTTTGGTTACTGGTGCCGGTGCTGGTTCGATTGGTGCCGAGATCTTGCAGGGTTTGATCTCTGGTGGTGCCAAGGTTATTGTCACTACCTCTCGTTTCTCCAAGAAGGTTACCGAGTACTACCAGGCCATGTACTCTAGATACGGTGCTGCCGGATCCACCTTGATTGTTGTTCCATTTAACCAAGGTTCCAAGCTGGACGTTGAGTCTTTGATTGACTACATTTACGACTCCAAGGACGGTTTGGGCTGGGACTTGGATGCTATCATTCCTTTCGCTGCTATTCCTGAGAACGGTAACGGTTTGGACAACATTGACTCCAAATCTGAGTTGGCTCACAGAATCATGTTGACCAACTTGTTGAGATTGTTGGGTGCTGTTAAGGCCAAGAAGGTCACTGACACCAGACCAGCTCAAGTGATCTTGCCTCTTTCTCCTAACCACGGTACTTTCGGTTTCGACGGTTTGTACTCTGAGTCCAAGATCTCCTTGGAGACCTTGTTCAACAGATGGTACTCTGAGGACTGGGGTACCAAGTTGACTGTCTGTGGTGCAATCATTGGTTGGACCAGAGGTACCGGTTTGATGAGTGGTAACAACATCATTGCTGAGGGTATTGAGAAGGTTGGTGTCAGAACTTTCTCCCAGAAGGAAATGGCTTTCAACATTTTGGGTTTGTTGACTCCTGCTATTGTTAACTTGTGCCAAGAAGAACCTGTTATGGCTGATTTGAACGGTGGTTTGCAATTCATTGACAACTTGAAGGAATTCACCTCTAAGTTGAGAACTGACTTGGTTGAGAACTCCGACATCAGAAGAGCCGTCTCTATCGAGTCTAGCATTGAACAAAAGGTCGTCAACGGTGAGGGTGTGGATGCTAACTACACCCAGGCTACTGTTCAACCAAGAGCTAACATGACTTTCGCTTTCCCAGGAATGAAGTCTTACGAAGAAGTCAAGCAGGTGTCTCCAGACTTGGAGGGCATGTTGGACTTGAGCTCCGTCATCGTTGTTACTGGTTTTGCTGAAGTTGGTCCATGGGGTAACGCCAGAACCAGATGGGAGATGGAAGCATCCGGCGAATTCTCTTTGGAAGGTTGTATTGAGATGGCTTGGATCATGGGTTTGATCAAGTACTTCAACGGTAAGATTAAGGGTAAGACTTACGTTGGTTGGGTTGACGCTAAGACTCAACAACCAGTCGAAGACAAGGACATCAAGGCCAAGTACGAGGAAGAGATCTTGGACCACTCTGGTATCCGTCTTATTGAGCCAGAGTTGTTTGCTGGCTACGACCCTAACAAGAAGCAAATGATCCAAGAAGTCGTCATTCAACACGACTTGGAGCCATTTGAGGCTTCCAAGGAGACCGCAGAGCAATACAAGCACCAACACGGTGACAAGGTTGAGATCTTCGAGATTGAGGACTCTGGTGAGTACACTGTCAAGGTTTTGAAGGGTGCTACCTTGCTCATTCCAAAGGCTTTGAGATTCGACAGATTGGTTGCTGGTCAAATTCCTACCGGTTGGAACGCCAAGACCTACGGTATCCCAGAGGACACCATCTCTCAGGTCGACCCAATCACCTTGTTTGTTTTGGTGTCTACTGTTGAGGCTTTGTTGTCTGCTGGTATCACCGACCCTTACGAGTTCTACAAGTACGTCCATGTTTCTGAAGTCGGTAACTGTTCTGGTTCCGGTATGGGTGGTGTTTCTGCTTTGAGAGGTATGTTCAAGGACAGATACTCGGACAAGCCAGTGCAAAACGACATTTTGCAAGAGTCTTTTATCAACACTATGTCCGCTTGGGTTAACATGTTGTTGTTGTCGTCATCTGGTCCTATCAAGACCCCAGTTGGTGCCTGTGCTACTGCTGTCGAGTCTGTTGACACTGGTATTGAGACCATTCTCCAAAACAAGGCCAAGATTTGTATTGTTGGTGGTTACGATGACTTCCAAGAGGAGGGCTCTTATGAGTTCGCCAACATGAACGCTACTTCTAACGCTCTCGATGAGTTTGCCCATGGCAGAACCCCATCTGAAATGTCCAGACCAACAACTACCACCAGAAACGGTTTCATGGAGGCTCAAGGTTCCGGTATTCAACTTATCATGACTGCTGACTTGGTATCAAGATGGGTGTCCCAATCTACGCTGTTTTGGCTATGACTGCCACTGCTACTGACAAGATTGGTAGATCTGTTCCAGCTCCAGGTAAGGGTATTTTGACCACTGCTCGTGAGCACCACGGTGACTTGAAGTACCCATCTTCTATGTTGAACATCAAGTACAGAGCTAGACAATTGAAGAAGAGATTGGACCAGATTGCTGGCTGGGAAGAGTCCGAGATCGACTACTTGTCGGAGGAGGCCGAGCTTGCCAAGGAAGAATACGGTTCCGAGTTTTCTATCGGCGACTTCTTGCGTGAGAGAACCGAGGAGATCCACAGAGAGGCTAGCAAGCAAGTTGCTGATGCCAAGAAGCAGTGGGGTAACAACTTCTACAAGAGTGACCCAAGAATTGCTCCATTGAGAGGAGCCTTGGCCACTTACGGTTTGACCATCGACGATTTGGGAGTTGCTTTTTTTCCACTGGTACTATCACCGCTAACGACAAGAACGAGTCTGCTACCATCAACGCCATGATGAAGCACTTGGGTAGATCCGAAGGAAACCCAGTGTTTGGTGTCTTCCAAAAGTACTTGACTGGTCATCCAAAGGGTGCCGCTGGTGCTTGGATGTTGAACGGTGCCATTCAAATTTTGAACAGTGGTATCGTTCCAGGAAACAGAAACGCCGACAATGTCGACAAGGTTATGGAGGAGTTCGAGCACGTGTTGTACCCATCGAGATCCATTCAAACTGATGGTATTAAGGCTGTTTCGGTCACCTCTTTCGGTTTCGGTCAAAAGGGTGCTCAAGCTATTGTTGTCCACTCCGACTACTTGTTTGCTTGTTTGGACAAGAACACCTACGAGGACTACGCTGCTAGAGTCACGTCCAGAAACAAGAAGGCTTACAGATACATGCACAATGCCATCACCAGAAACACCATGTTCGTTGCCAAGGACAAGCCTCCATACGCTGACGAGTTGGAGCAACCTGTTTACTTGGACCCATTGGCTCGTGTTGAGCAAAGCAAGGCTGGCTTGGTTTTCAGCAAGAAGGGTGTTCAGTCCGACAAGAGCTACGTGTCCAAAGTTGCTGATGCCACTTCCAAGGCTTTGACTGGCTTGAACAAGAGCTCCAAGGGTGTTGGTGTGGATGTTGAGATGATCTCGGCTTTGAACTTGGAGAACGAGACTTTCATTGAGAGAAACTTCACTTCTGCAGAAGTTGAGTACGCTTCCAAGTCTGCTTTCCCACCAGCATCTTTCACTGGTACTTGGTCCGCCAAGGAGGCCGTATTCAAGGCTTTGGGTGTCAAGTCCCAAGGTGCCGGTGCTGCTTTGAAGGAGATTGAGATTGTGCGTGATGCCAATGGAGCTCCTACTGTTGTGTTGAGTGGA